>CAJNDT010000321.1:144014-243151 GCA_905221615.1 Symbiodinium sp. CCMP2592
AACGAGAAGCTACCAACGACACACTGCCGTGCTCACTTGAGCCAAAAATGTTATGAATACGAATTACAGAAGAGCATGCATAAAAGCATACAGCACACCAGCCAGCCCGCAGACTATGTACAGTTACATTCGCCCCTCAGCCGAGAGCACGATAGAGCCGTAGGATTCCGCGGGCGGCCGGAGGCCGTAAAACTGACCTACAGACCCTGCCCTCCTACAAACCCTTCGCACTCAGCACAAGACCTTCGTTTTTCACGGCCTGTGCTGCACGAGGCTCTGGTTTCCTACTGTACACAGCCTGCGCCGCACGGCGGCCACAGGGCTGGTGAAACGAGCAGCTGAAGCTGCGGCGTTACTCCACGCGCTTCGGGAGCACTACCGTGCCTCCCTAGCCGCTCCCGTCAAAGACCTGTAGAGCGGATACGCCACACTGTCGTCTCATCGGAAAGCAGCTAGGTGCTGCGACCAAAACTGAAGTTGCCACAGGTGGCTAGAAGGGCGGAGCGCAGTCCGCGACTTCTAGTCCACGGTCACTGCGGCTCCACGTTGGGTTGCGCGGCGGGCTGATGGACATTTGAGGGTTTTGCCCGCCCGCGGTGGTTCCGCTGAGGTGCTTCGAACTCCTCGAGCTTCAGCGCCTTGGACCACTCGGTGCCAAACGAATCTAGCCATTTTTGGCTAAATTCAGAGGTCAGCACACTGGCGACCGCGATGCCGACCTCCGCGTTGGCCCGTGAACTAGCACTAAAGTTTAGGCTTCCTATCACGGCGCTAACTGTGGAGTCCGGCCTCGTCACGAGCACCGTCTTGGCGTGGTGGATGCCCGCGAGGCCTGCGCCGATGCTCACGTCCGTGCGGTTCTCGGCGGCGTAAGCCGCCTTGACCGAGGTGCCCTTGACGACACGGACCTGGACGCCAGCCGCCCCTAGCTCCTTGAGGGACTGCAGCTGGAGCTTGGTCCGGCTCGTCTGCGAGTTGTCGGCAAGCACGTGGGCTCGGGCGCCTCGCTCCAGCGAGGACACGAGGGCTCCAACCAAAGGCTTGCTATCGAAGCTGTAGGCTCGCACGTAAACGTGGTCCCCATGCCCAGCGTCCGATAGCATCGTTTGTACCACAGCGTGATACTCCGGAAGGGTCAGAAACTTGACCCCGGATCGCTCGAAGCCGTCAGGGATCGGGAAGTCTCTGACACGCCGTGCCTGGCTCGACATGGGAGCTGTCGGAGCCGGAGACGCCGCAGAGGTACCCTGGCGGGAAGCCTCCGCTGCAGGCGTCTTCGGAACAGTCTCTGTCGGAGGCGCCGACACTGTGGCCACCTCGTGGCGGCCTCTGAGCTTGGTAAAGCCGGCAAGGCAACCCTCGGACGGGTTCCCGACATTCCGAGCTCTTTCAGAGAGCGATCTCGCTTTCGACACCATGCCGGCAAGGCACCCCTGTTCCAGGGCCGGCGCGCCGAGGATCGCACGGGCGCGTCTAGTCGCGGCCGGGGCGACGGACAGCGTTGGTGCAGCGCTCGCGCCTGTCATGGCCACGAGTTGCCCCGCAGCTTCAACAGCGCGTTCTATGTGACCACAACGTCCCTCGTTGAGGAATGCCTTGCAGTCGCAGCCTGCGCCGTCCGCGCCCGACCCGACCTTCACAAGAACCCTGTGTGATCCGGCCTTAGTCTTTGATGCAACCTCAAAGACAGCCTCCCGGCCTTCGAGCGACACCAGAACAGCATTCCCAAAGGGGTTACCGTTCATGGCGTGCATTAGCCGGTTAGTGGAGACACGTCCGGCCCACCACAGCACTACGGCCGCGAACGTCCACAGTAGGACGACGGCCGTCAAGCCAACCACGCGGACACCCCGAACGAGGATACCAGAGGATTCCTCGATGAGGTCCTCCGCAGCAGTGGCAACTGCAGTGAGGCTCACGTGTGCCACTTCTCTGGCACCGCGCTCAACAGTGAAGAGGGTAGGCGCCAGCGCAGCGGCCACCAAACCCGTCTTCCATCCAATGTTGCCCGTTGTGGCGTGGGCTGCGCGATTGCGCGCTCTCCTGGAGAGAGCCCAGCTGGAGACCGCAGCGCCTATCGAGCGCACGCATCCGTGAGGAAACGGCCGTCAACGACCCTACCTGTACGAACCGTCAGGTCGTCGACATAGGCCACCCATTCCTTAGTGAACCTAAGCCTTCGATTGCGACCCGGCGCATACGCGCGGTCAACGACGTAGTTAAAATCGTCGGGACCATTGACAGGCCCGAAGGTAAGCCCAATAGGGAGGTACTTACCGCTACGCGCAACAATGGCAAGAACCTCCCTGGCACGCGTCGTGTTGCGGATCTGATTGAACCCGGAAACCGCATCAACGAAGCTATACCAGACTGATCCTACCGCTGCAGCGAGCACATCCGTGCTCCGCCGGCAGTAGTAAGTGGATCTCTTCACCCTGGCGTTTACCCTGCGGTAATCTACCACCAAGCGGCGTTTCCTCGCCCGCTTGTGGGAAGGCATCTCCTTCGTAGGGAAAGGGGCCGAACCCCAGGCCGAAGGGCCTCGCACAAGCTGCCCTCTCTGGACCTCCTCCTCAAGCCGGTCATCAACCCACTGCGCCGCTTCCCCGCGGAGCGCATGGGGCTGAGAGCTGACCGGAGGCCCCGTAGGGACGCAGTCGTGCGCAAACTTCCGGACCGTGGTACGCGCCGTACCTTCGACCCAGAATGCAGCGGCCTTCCGGCCCACCGTCTCCTTAATGGCTGCGAGATCAGCCTCGGTGAGCCCCGGACGGTTCTCCGTAGGGCCCAACCTGAGGCCTTCAATGACCTGCGCCTTATACTCTGGCGTACGGCGGGGATCGGCAGCCACAGCCTGGCCTGCCAACGCATAGACCTCCAGGTCCGCGAAGACACCATCCCAATCCTTGGCGTCTGCCTTCGACCGCCAGTGAGCATCCATCTTCCTGGAGAACTCCAGAACTTCAGCCTCCATCTTCGCTCTCTCTTGAGGGGAGAGGTCCTCGCCAGACTTAACGTCCGGCAACGGTACCTCCGGAGCGGAAGGCTTCGCAGGCTCAGCCGGCGGCTGGCCGCTCACTGAGCAAATGCTGTCGTAGCAAGGGGGCTGGTCGCCCCTCAGACCAGCATCCGCCAGGCAACGGCACAAGGCCGGAGCGAGCACCCTCGAAGAGGTCCGGGCCTTCGCGTGCTGATGGGCTACCCTGCCCAAAGCGTCAGGCTTTGCACAGCGAACGCAAACCGAATCCATCTTGAAGTTGGAAAGACAGATCAGCGCTCCTTCCGAATGCTTAGAACCCCTAGGAACTGATCCCAAGAGCTGACATCGATCAGCTCGGCCGAAAGCCCAAGGGAACTTCGGTTCCGAAAGCGTCCCAAACACGGGAGCCCACCCCTGGGCCTCCCAAGGCTCCCAAAGTCCTTCCTGATCTGAGATAGTAACAAGCATCTGGCGCCCCTTCTCGGCCACCATTGCTCCCCACCTACTGACCAGGGAGAGGAACTCCTTGGGGATACCCTTACCGGATAGGCCCACAACGAGGCACTTGGGGTCGAGCGTATCGACCAGAAGGCTCAGGGCTTGCCGGTCCTCCTCTGAGGAGAAGTCCCAGCGGATCCCGTAGGAGCTGGCTCCTTGAACCGCAGCAGGAGGGCTACGCAGGCCTCCTGCCTTACTGACCTGAGTAAGCGAGTGCTCCGACACCGCTACTTCGACAAGGTCCACGTCCATACCCTCTAGGTGATCTCTGATCCACCCCTGGACCGCGGCACAGGAGCTACCTCTACCGACGATCAAGGAGGGCGCGGGAGCCTCAGCAAGGAGCTCCTTCAACGCAGCAGGGACGTCAATCGGGGAAGCTGCCACACCCACTCGGTCCGGCACGGACTCTTGCAAGGAGTAACCGGCCTTATCGAGCTTCCGGGCAGAAGACGCAGCGAGAACCCCATCCCTACTAAGATCCACCTTGGAGATAATCTCCTTCACGGTGATGGACTCTATGGCCTGTCTCGTCCCTTCGCGGGTCAGAGAACCGCCTTCGTCCAAAAACGCAAGGTGCCACCGGACTCTGAGTCCTGAGGCGTCGGGGATGTACCGGTGGACGCCCACCTGTGCCCTGGCTTCGTCCACTTGCGTGACCTTGCCTAGGCGACAGGTTTTAGGGCCCACTCGGGCGCCATGGTACGCAACATGGTCACCAATACGCAACACGAAGTTGCGGCCCCGGCGCTTGACAGTAAACTCGACCTGCTTAGCTTCACCGGCCGCTTGCTGACCCAATGAAGGCGGCTGATGCTCTGGCTCGTCGAAAAACTCTATGGGGTCACTCTTCTCGGGCACCTCCGCATCTTCCGGCACGAGCACTACATCCTCCGCGTGGGCTTCACATTGCCGGCCTGGCGCCTCACCAGGGCCACCAGGAACAAGTTCGAGTTGCAGCCTATGGCCTTTAACCGCCACTATCCTCCAAGGGCCGGTCAGACCAGGCTTCCAAGGGACACGCCCCGCCCCCTCTGGCCGGGGCTTGGGGGAATTCCAGACAACTCTGTCCCCCACGCGGAGCTCAACTGTGCGACGCGACCGATTAGCAAGTCGGGCACGCGCCTCACTGCTCGCGTCCCAATGGCGCCGCACAGCGGCCGCCAAGTCGGAAAACTGCTTGAACTGGGAACGGGCCCAGTCCGTGATGGGCTCGAATTGGAGGGCCTCGCGGAGAACGTCCTTCTCCAACGGCAAGGCGAGGCTCCAGGACCGTTCCAGGTCCCTGGGGGTGTACCCATGCGCCCCCGGGGTATTATCCAACACATACTCGGCGACCATGAGCCATTCGCTCCAGTTCTCCATGGAGCCGCCGATATGCCGGATGAGGTTACCCAGAACCTTCTGGACCTCTTGGTGGACCCTCTCGTTGGACCCCATCTCACAAGGCCTGAGAGCCATACTGAACTGCTGAGTTGTCCCAAGCATGGAGCACAACTCCAGCATCATGGCATTCTTGAACTCAGTGCCTCGATCAGATCGGATGAGGCGGGGCAGGGTGCGTGATCTCAGCACGCACCGCAGAAATGCCCTACGCACATCCGTATGCGTAAGTGTCTTCATGGGTTCCAGAAGCACTGCGTGGCTAAGGCAATCAAAGTACGTAATACTGTATCGGAAGCCATCGCGGTCCTCCCGATTAGGACCCTCGCAGTCGACGGAAACTTCCTGCCAACACGCTTCCGCGAGACATTTGACAGGTTTCGCTTCGACCTTCGTGGCTCGGGCCCTGCCCTTAACACACGCCAGGCATTTGGACACCCACAACTTAACGTCTGGTTCCATTCCTGGCCACCAGACGGCCCTTTCAAGGAGACGGAACGTGACCTCCGCCGAACGGTGCGCCCCCAGGAGGCCACAATGCACAGTCATGTAGCATGACTTCCGCCACGTGACGCCATTGGGCCCGGCGATACCGTTCGGGACGACCGGGACGACCACCGTCTGGCCAGTCTTGATGGTCACTTCCCTCTCCAAGACTCCGTCCGAGCCAAGCTTGAAAGGGGCTTCCGGCTTCTTGACCGAAGCCGTAAGGGACGGATCTCTCCGTTGAGCCTCGTGCCAAGCCGTGCGAAGAGCTGGCGTGACGCCGAACTCGCAGAGCCCGGCGCCATCCCTGGCCGCCAAGGCCAGCTTTTCTCTCTGACTCTCCGGGCTGTCCTTGTCCGACAGCACAGGGAAAGAACCGAGGCTGAGGGGACCAGAACCCCCGGACGCGGACACCTTAACCCGGCAAGTCCGCACGGAATGTGACTTGACACAAAAGGGCCGGTGGGAGGAGTACAACTCCACAACCACCCGTGGGGCCTTGGTAGCGGACCCCACAAAAGCCAGGGTCCTGCTAAGCTCTCCTTCCTTGACCTCGATCTTCTTCGAGAGCTGGACGGCCATCCAATGGCCTTCCTCTCCTGAACACTGGAAGGCGGCGATGACAGGCGAAGCCCTGAGCGACTTCCGATGCCCAAGGGACTGGATGCCGTCCCCATCATTCCAACCTTCCACGCGGTCCACCTCTCCCTTGAGACCAAGGAGACACGCAAAGGATTCCCGGAGGCGAACTTCGCCCTCCTGGAGATTCCATATGCGTTCGCACTCAGAATTAACCACATGCCTGTGGCTGTGCCAGTTGGGCTCGACAGCCCAGTTGAGCGAGCTCGGCCCGCTCAGGCAGGACGGGAAGGCCTGGTGCCCTTGCAGGACTTCACCAGAGGCGTTCACGACCCAGGAACTCCACAAAGAAGGGCCGTCCTTCTCGCACCCCTCGACTGGAAGCTCCAGGTCGCCCCCAGTCCAGACCCTCGCCTTAATCCTGCCGTACACCGTGGGCAGGAGCCCTTCCACGGGCTTTTGGAGGAAACCTTTGGCCCATGCTCGGATGAGGTCCGTATCAATGTCCACCGAACCATCAGCAAGGCTGGCGGACAAGAGGGCGTTCACCTCGAGTGACACGCTCGGGTCGGCAGACTCCGGGCCCTCAGCGGCCTCCTTTTCGGCTTGGGCCTCAGCAACCTCCAGAGCTGTTTCCTCCGCCTCCTGCCGGATGCACGAAGGACACCTTGAAAATAGGTATGTCCTCTTTCCGCAGGCGCAGACTCCTTCGTGATCCCAAAGCTCCCGAGAGGGCGCGTCAACGAGACCACGCAAGGAAACATCCGCGACTTTGGAGATCCCTTCTAGCTTCAGGGACGAAAGGACCTCAGCGGAAGCGGCAATCTTGCCCACTATCCCATATCCTGGTATAGGGGGCTCGGGAAACTCACGCCCCATCTCTGGGCACGCCTCAGCCACCTCAGCATGAGTAGAGTGCGCCTTCCAGACCTTAGGCTTAAGGCTCCAGATACCCTTGATCCCTGCCCAAGCGAGGCCCGCGACGCGGGCTTCCTTGCGCTGCAGGTTGCGAGCCTGGAGGGTGACTTCAACCACCAGCGGCCACCGCAAGGCAGCGGTGACAACTCCTCCTTGGCCAAGTCCTACCAGAAAGGTAGGGGAAAACGCAGCGGCTTCCCGAAGTACCTTCGCACAGGACGTAAGCAGGTCGACGCGGAGCTTCTTGACCTTCTTGGGCCCGGTAAGCTTACCGGTCATACCGTCGAAGTGGGACGCCACTCCGTCATCGTCCTCAAAAGGGCCCCAGCAGCCTCTCACCGCAATGGAGTGCCCCGGGATTCCCGAGACGAAGACTTCACGGATCTCCGTGAGCGCCCTTTCCTGCTCCGTCCAAGGGGCATAATCGAAAACAATCATAACGCGGACAGGGGGACCGCCCGCGACCCCGACCGGCACCGCAGCCGCGGTCGCCGGGGCAACCTGCGTCGCGTGATCGGGAACCGCGTCTTCCCCTACTGCCCAGGGAACAGGACCGTCACCTTCGGTCCCTTCTCCAAGGTACTGGTCCAGGTCGAACCCCTTCAGCTGGCCAGTCATCCCGACCAAGTCCTTGGTCCGGGCGGCCAAGAGCTCGTCCCGACCCTTCGGGTTCCTGGAAAAGGAGTCCCCCAGCGTCGCACTGCGACCACTGAGACTCCTGATCTCAGACCCATCCATCAAGATCTCCGCAACCCATCGAACCAGTTTCTGGTCGGAGCCGATATCAGAGGACTGCGCTCTCGTAAGATTGGCATGGTCCGTCCAACACAGGGTTCGGATAGTTCCGAAGACCTTTCGGGTTGCTCGCTTGACTTCGAGCTGTGCGAAGGCTTCTTGAATCAGCGGGGGCCAATTTTGCTGCGCAGGGGTCAGACTCTTGGAGTGAGTCATAAGAACCTTAATCCTTGAGAGGTCCCTGCTCATTTGCACCACCGAGCCCCCTACCGCAATCCCGCTGGCGTCCGCTATCTGCTCAAGCGGGCAAGAGCCATCAGCAGCCGACGCCTCATCGAAGGCCGCCAGGCTGATATGGTGGCTCATCATCTTCTTGATGGCCTTGAAAGCCTTGCAGCCGGCAGTGGTGCCTGTCCCCAGGCCACCTTCCGGAAACTCCGCTCCCGGTTTCTGCCATTGGCCCAAAACCTTAGCAGCATGGCCATATTCCGCTGGCAGATAGCCCCGAAGCCAGTTCGCACACCCAAGGAATTGCTGGATGTGGAGCTTTTCCTTAAGCGGCGGGAAATCCACGACCGCTTGGCATCGCTCCTCGTCGGGCGCACTCCCGTGCCGCCCGATCCGGTGCCCGAGGAGCTTACCCTCTGACACACAGATCTCAGCCTTGGCGACACCAAAGGAGAACCCAAAGAGGATGCTCTTGTCGAGGAAAGCTTCCAAAGAGACCAGGTGATCGAGAAGGTGCGGGCAAGCACCCTTGTGCCTCGCACCCATATCCTCCCGCAGCTTGTCGTAGTAGTAGTCGGAGGGAGGTTCCTCGATCATCTTCTCAATGTCGGCCGATTCCACTATGTGGTACACCGGCTCGTTCCTAGTGTCCACTCTGGAACCACTAGTGACGTCTCGGCCGTGGCTTCCTCCAAGCCCCCTCGTAGCGGAACCCGCATCCCATCCTGCCCAACGCGGCCCCGTCTTCGTCCTGAAGACCGCGAGATCGGACGTGACGGGCACGGTCGACCAGTCGACAGACTCGGGCCAAAGCCTGAGGTCCCTAGTCTGCCACAACCGCCACGGGCCGCCAGAAGACTTCAAGAGGCAAGTCTCGTACGGAAGCCTTTCGACATCCGGCCGATTCTCCGGGTCACCTTCCTGGGGCCTGCCGCTCCAAAGGCCAGCCATTCCTCCCTTCGTCTGCCACCACTGGCCCTCAGTGGGGATGGAGGAGAGGAAGGACACGGCATCCGGATCCGTAACCACGGACTCCGTGGCCCAAGGCCCTCCTAGGACCGTGCTTACGGCGGCAAGGGCGAAAACCGCCCCAACCCTCAGGCCCTTACGCCAACCCCTGCTGTGCGAGCATGCGCCGCAGCCTTGCAGGCCACAGACGGCGGTCCTCTCGGTGGACCCGCACGCAAAGCATCCAGGGAAGGTCGAGTCTTCGGCAGTGCCTAATCCGCAGTTCCCACACGGGTCACCACTCGCGTCCGTAAAGAGGGTCTCAACCCCTCCGCATTCACACGCGGTGGTCTGCGCGAGCCCGGTCCGGACCTCGCCGACGACGGCACCCGGAGAGACAGTCGTGTCCTCTTCGGCTACCAGCAAGATCGAACCTTCCTCGGCTCCTGTGGGCCACAGCCCAGGCACTGCTTCGCAGTTGGCGGACTCTACCGGGAGGACAGCCTCCGTAAGGGAGCCATCCTGGCCTCCACTGCCTTCCCTCTTCACAGGTGCGATGACCCCATCTCCGGCCAAGAGCTCCAGCGGGTTCTCCCCGCTGTACCGGAGCAGGTCCCTGCCTCCGGTACCCGGCTCAAAGCACAGAGCACCGTCGAGACTAGAAAGCCTGGACTCGAAGGCGTAGGCGCGGTCCTTCCGCGACCTACTGTAGTCTTCGCACCTGGGGATCTTAATCCCAAGGGTTTCCAGGGAGTGGCAGTCAGGAAGGGGCTTGAAGCCCAAGCCCTGCCGTCCCGAGCAATCCAAGGCGCGGCCGCCAAGGATGAGCCCATGCCAATCCGAGGTTCCTTTCGCGGCTATTTTACAGCGCACGAATATCTCTGGACCCTCGCTGCAGTTGTCGGGGGAGAGCCCCTCCAGAAAGCGGACTCTCAGCACGACGGCCCCCTTCAGGGGCACCGGCTTCCCTGCAGCGATCCCATGGACGAACTCCGGATGCACCCAGCGTTCGAACTTCACGACAGGAAACCTCCGGTCCTCCGTGCCGATCCCCAAGGCAGCAGCCCGGTTGAGGATCCCACAGAGGAGTTCCTCCGTGATGTGGTTCGAGCCTGCACACCCGTCCAGCATGCATTCCACCATGCCGTCGATGACCTGCACGACTGTTCTGTACTGGTACCCCCCGACCTCGTTCTCGCAGAGGTGCCACCAGTCCTGAGGCAGCTCGTCCAACGAGCTGAACTTCGACGACGAGCTCTTGGCAAGCGGGAAAGCGGAGGAGTTCGCCGCAACAACCGTGCCAGCGCTCCCAATCTGGATGGAGAGCGTAGCGAAGGGATTCACCATCCCGGCGCCACTCGGGGCCGCCCAGTTCGAAGGCAACGCGGCTCCCCCAGTGGCGGGAAGCGAATGGACCATGTCACAGTCCGCTCCCTTACGGCACGACCCGTTCTTCTTGAAGAAAGGGCAGATAGTCCCTGGCGGCTTCGCGCCCGCCTTGGACTTCGCCTTGGGCTTGGCCTTGGCCTTGCCTTTGGGCTGCCCTCCGGGTCCACCCTTGCCCTTGCCCTTGCCCTTCCCCGGCGTTGTCGCCAGGGTGGACGCGTCCCGCTCCTTCTTGGCCGCGAGGGCCTTTTTGCGGAGCTCCTTGTCGTGCGAGTAAGGGCACGCGTCCCCTTTTGGGCAGTTCCCGTGGTCGCGGAAATGGAAACAGATAGGCTTACCTTTTCCATTTCCTTTCGGACCAGCGGCAAGCGTGGAAGAGGCGGCCGCCTTGGCCGCGGCCTTAGAAGCCTTGAGCTCCGTCCTCAGCTTCTCGACCTCCTTCCGCGCGGCGGACAGGGCTGGGTCTTCCGTCGAACCTGCGTACACGCTATTAGCCGTCACCCGATGCGCAGCCTCACGCTGCTCATATTCGAGGACGACCTTATGCGCTTCTTCCCAGGTCGAAGGGCCTCGAAGCCCTGCGGATGCGCCGTCGCTAGGCCACAACCGCTTATCACCGCGGATCTCCTTCTGGAGATGTGGAGGCATCTTGCGCAAGTAGCTTAGGAAGAGCTCCCTCGCTGTCTTGCCAAGACCCACACTCTCCAGCTCCGCGATGGAGGCCTCAAACAGGGGCTCGAACTGGTGCCCTGTGAGACGGCCCTTAGTGAGGGCGACGTGCTCCGCGTCCACCCTCATCTCCTTCTCTTCTCGGCTCTCGCCGAAGACAAGGTGCCGCTGCTTGATCCTTTCGTAAACGGCTTGGGGATTCTCAGTAACTTCCCCGGTCTTGGAGGCAGCCTTGTACACGTTAGTAAAGGTCTTAAGCCTCGAGCCGCGGCAGCGAGCACGAAGGGCGATGAGTTTCTCCCGGAAATTCATCCCCTTGCAGTTGTTGGCAAGGCCACAGACGTCCTCGAACTCTTCGTAGAACTGGACCACGTCCCGGATGTCGGAGCGATCGTCGGTGAGCGAGGGCCATTGGAGGTCCGTCTTCACGGTCGTGATCGACGTCTGACCTCCGCGAGACGCCAAGGCCTCCTTGAGCGCCTCGGTCTGGGCCGCCAAAGCTGCAGCGAGCTCTCCGGCTCCGCCGCTGGCGGAGTGAGGCTCGCCGGGCTTATCCTTCTTAAGCCCTTCGAGCTCTATCTCCAGAGCCGCAAGGCGGGACTTCAGGGGTGAGTCCCCCGGACCAGGTTGCGGATCCTCAGGGATCGCGAGCTGAAGGTCCACCGGGAGAGGCGCCGGTGCTCCGGACTTAGAGCCCGACTCCGCAACGGCGCCCGTCCGGGCCGCCAGGGCCGGGACAGAAGAAGGAGTGCTCCAAACCTTCTCGGGATCGCCGCTGCTCTTGCCTCCCAGGGCCAAGATCAGCTCGCCGAGGCACGAGATCTCCTTCTCGACCTCCTCTCGGTCTTCCGACCCAAGAGAAACCGCGGCAACGGTAAACCTGGTGCGCAGGGCCCGCACCATCCTGGCAGGGTGCCAGTCACCTCCCATTTTGCCGTATTCCTCGGCAAGGATGGTGGCCTTGGTAGTGATCTTCTCAAGATCCTCCACCGTGACCTCTGCCTGGTGCGCCTTCAAGGCCACAACCAGCCTTGAAACCCGCGTCAGGTAATCCGCGACCGGTTCCTGGTCGGGACGGTAGAGCTCCCGCAGGTCCGCCTGCAGGGTCTCCGCCGTGACGGGACCACCCGTCCCAGCAGACGAGGGAGGCCCGGAACGGGCCGGGCCGCCGGCCACCGGCGAGAGAGCAAGCGCACCAACACGGCGCGCCGTCTCGGCCACGTCCGCCGGCGCAGCGGCAGGACGCGGAGCCGGTACCCCGGCCTCCGGCAGAAGCTCTTCAGAGCTGGGGCCCGGATCGCCATCCTGAGCACCCGGGCCCGCTTCCGCAGCTGGAGCTTCCTCATCTTCCTCTTCATCTTCTTCCTCTTCCTCTTCGGCATCGAAGTTGTCGTAGAGGAATTCCATCGTCTCCTTCCACAGACGCTGTTCATCTGCTAGCGTCGTGGATCGTCCGTCCTTCTTCTTGGTGGGACGGGACCCCGTTTCCTTACGCCAACGGAGCCAGTACATAAAGGGCATCTTCTCCGGGTACTCCACTGACCCATCCTCGATGCACCTCAGCAACGTGGCTCCTTCCGGCTGACCTGCGACCTCAGCGCTCATGGTCGCCTAGCGAAGGAGAGAGCCCCGTGCCACACAGGACCACGGCCTCAAGGCGCACGACAAGCGCGCCTTCGAGGCCACGTTAAAAGATTGCGGCGCAGCAGCCGCCTGGGTGGCCGTTTCCCAGAACAGCCCCCAATTGTGGAGAACGGAAACCCAAAGGGGCAGCACGCACCCTCGTTTTCCGTCCAAGCAGAAAGTCCAACGACCGTGACAGGTCGAACGTCCGCCCAGGACGGGCTGCGCGCAATTGCGTCGCGGCAACGAGAAGCTACCAACGACACACTGCCGTGCTCACTTGAGCCAAAAATGTTATGAATACGAATTACAGAAGAGCATGCATAAAAGCATACAGCACAACAGCCAGCCCGCAGACTATGTACAGTTACAACCCAACGCCTCAATCTAGGCTGGATCTCAGAGCAGTTCAAACGAAAGCATTACGAACTTGCTTATATCAACACCTTGCTCCAAGCTGCGGATGTCCTTACAAAACCATTCACTAGTGCTGAGAAGTGGAATAGAGCACTACAGTTGATGTGTGTGGCACCGCACAAGCTGCCTGCAAGGAAATCGGCAGCGGCCACCAGCGATCCGATCGCCCGGCAGACGCCGAGGCCCGAAGCCGCATACAAAAGGATTGTGTTCGTTGTGGATTGTTCGCAGGGGACCCATTCTGCTTGTGACGTTGATATAAGGTATAGCCCCGATACAAAGGTGATTAAGATTAGAAATTCTAGTGAGCTTGATCCTCCTGAGACTAGGAAGGCAATCATCCAGTTAGCCAGGGATTACCACAAGGCTGGCGCCTCTGTACTTCTTTGGTTCCATCAGCGGAATCCGGGGGGTACAGACAAGGATCAGGACGAGCTCAATAGCATCATGTTCTCCAAGACTTGGGCTTCGTTTGTTGA
This sequence comes from Symbiodinium sp. CCMP2592, assembly GCA_905221615.1. NCBI lineage: Eukaryota > Dinophyceae > Suessiales > Symbiodiniaceae > Symbiodinium > Symbiodinium sp. CCMP2592. The sequence continues at coordinate 157,344 of CAJNDT010000321.1, forward strand.
CATCGCCGATGCTCTCAAGAAGTACAAAGCGAGGTTCATCATTACGTGGCCCAGGGACAGCGTGTTCTGGGGATGGCAGCGTGTCAAGAGGGTACTTGATGGCTATGGTTTTAGCAAAACTCACCTTAAGCCGATGATTGCAGCTGCTGACTTTAAGCCTGAAGTCATTGCCCACTACACGCTAGCCTCCAACACGAAGAGTCTTGTTGAATTCTTGAGACGAGGATTGAAGGATAGTGCCAAGAAATCAGAGTCCCAACACTACTTCAAAGGCACCCTTACTACGATTCTCAGTCGTGTTTTTAATGATCATGAACCGAAGAAATCAGAGAGAAATCAGACTCACGTTGTAGCTGTTGCGCTCAAGATTCAAGCATCCCCAACGTCCTCTCTTTCGCTTCTTCCCATTGCGAACATGTCCTCTGCCCAGAGCACTCGTGACGCTCTTGCACAGGGAATCGCAGCCCGGGAGGGTATTCCGACTGATGAGGGGTTGCAATATATGCAACGGCAGATCGTGAGGAACGCATTCAGGCGTATCGTGCCGCACTCAAGAGTGCCGATCGCCTGGCTGACGCCATGGCCGGAGTCACCCACCTTGCTCGGCACACCGACCTTGCTGAGGTGTTTGATGAACCCGGGGCTGACGCCGACGGTGATGAGATGTTCCTTGGGATTATGACGGTGAAGGAATGGCGCGACATGCGTGTGCATGCGCCTAATGCACCTTGGACCGCATTGTACGAGGCCTGGTTCCGTCACTATGCTTGCCGCCAGGGCAACCTGTACATGCAGGACCAACGCAACACCTCCCTGACGGGATGGTCAGCCCTCATCCTTCAGCACATTAAGGCTTTGGGTATCCTCGGGTGGGGTGTTAACTTCGAGAATGCCATCAATAAGACGGCAATGTATGACATTTGCCATAGGGTCCACATTCTGTCAGAGGGTAGCGGTACCTTCCCACTGTTTCCTGCGAGCTCAGCTCTCTTGGACGGGCTCTACAGCCCAGCCTTGGGCAGGATTTCCGCGCCCCCCACGGCGGAAGCCGGTGGTTTCGACGGCACCGACATTCTTGTGGCCGGGGACTCGTCCTTGGCATTGTGCTGGATGCAAGGAAAACGGTGTGTGAAGAAAACCACTATCTTCCCGATGATGCAGGACATAGTCCGCGCGAACCCAGAGTTCGGGGAAGTCACATGCTTGATGGAGTGGGGCAAAGGTCTCGACAAGATCGTCGACGTGATCGAGACCCACCTTGCCTCCGCTCCCCCGGAAGGGGTAGAGCTTGTGGTTTCATGGGCCGGCAACGATGTGTACGGTAACTACGGTTACCTTGGCTACACTTGGCACTTGACGAGCCAGTGGGTCAAAAGGCCGCAGCGCGAGCTGGACGAGATCGAGCATTGGCCCGCAAAGCAGCGGCTGATGGTCGAGAAGAGCGTCCGCCGCCTTATCGAGCTGCGGAAGCACACTCGTATCAGAGGCCTGACGGTTCTCTTGGGAGATGACAACGGCCGCTTTTACAACCTGCCCTACGAGTATGATGAAGAAATGGGCAAGTACGCCCGGCAGATGCAGAGTGAAGGCGTGTGCGTCGTTGATCCATCAAGCCTCCTGATGAGGACCACGCGTCCCGACGGGTTCCACATCGAGGTCACAGACCCGAATGTGACTGCTTCGTTGCAGTGGTGGCATGCGCTCATCAGAGCCATCTCCACCGACCGAATCATCACTCGCCGGAAGGCTGAGTTCGTTGCCAATCAGAGAAGTATTGTGTTTCGCAATCACTTCGAGCTTGGGAAGGCCGAGAAAACGCTCACGGTGCCGCCTGCAAGTCAGCGCATCCTCGAGCCGTTGGACCATGCACCCGAGCTCCCGGCGGAAGCCAGGGAAGAGGATGAGCAGATCGTTCTCGACCACCCTCTTCTGATGATGATGCCTGAGCCGGTGGATGATCTTGAGCTCAAGCCGGAAGGCTCTGAAGAGGTGACACAGGTTGAACATGTACTGTTTAGCCGTGATGTCGGGTCAGAGCTGCCTCTCGACCTTGTCGCCGTCGACCCTGAGGCGCAAGAGGACTTTGCCTTTATGGTTGCACGAGATGTCATCAATACCACCAATGTGCTTATCCCAGATGACGATGCCATTGAGAGGGAAGTCAATGACGGCATCCCCACGGTGTGGGACGAAACCCCAGAGGTTCCGGCATCGGAAGATGACCGCAGTCTTCCCAAAGGCACAGTCGGGTACTCGCAGGCACTTCGCCGAATCGGATCGACGCCCAAGTCGAAACCCGATCCTGCCAAGCACAGGAGAATCTCGGAGCCAGCCGAGACCGACGATGAAGAGGATGTCGTGATGGACCTGGATCCTGACGACACTGCTCAGCCGTCGGAAGACGCTGCTGGTGATTTCGAGCCGTTCTTCGAATGGTGGGGCTATGAGGACATCCCCGATTTTGCCCCGAGCCATCGCTACATGACGGATGGCAAGCGGCGAGCATTGAGCAATGCCATGAGCTTTTTCCTTCGTGGTTTCGCGAATAGTGCAGAGTCACAGGCACAACGGCGGCCACCGCCCATGATGACCTTCGACCCCGCAACGCGGGAGGTCGAATGGGACCACTTCAAAGAGCAATTGGGCAAGCAGTGGCGCGGTCTCCGGTCGGAAGACGTCATGGAAGTCGTGAAGTACGGTAACCGCGACAAAGATGACAGTGGACGCTTTGAGTTGCGCGTCCTCCACTTCATCGACCACACTGAGATTCATGGAATCCGTGCATTCCAGGGGCACTGCCGCGATCTCATCTCTGACGAGACTGATCTTGTGGATATGCACAGTGACAGCTATGCTTTGTGCGACGACTACCGTCCCACCATGCACACGCGTCCTCCTGTGGGAGTCACTGGCCACATCCACAACGACTGGGTCAGAATGCATCCGATCGGGTACCATGCAACGTATTGGAGCAATTTTTCCAATATTGTTAGCACCGGTCTCATCCCAGGCGGTGTCACCCTCGGCGGAAGCACGGGGAGAGCCTTCACCATGATGGCTTGCCTCCCTCAGTGGGAAAGGCCAAACAACGCCGGCCTGCGACCTGGCGCTGAGGTTGAATTCGCTATCGACCTCCAGCTCGCGTGCATGGAAGGGTGTCGCATTCTCCTGACAAAGAACAATGTTCTGCAGACCCCAGATTGGTTGTCCAATCGCTACCTTATGTTTGCTTACGATCGCAGAACCGGGAAACCTGTATGGTTTAATCGCTCGTACGAGCTCACGCGAGCTCGGGTGTCCAAAGCCCGCGATGCATATGTCAAGCGTCAGGAAATCCTGCCGGTCTTCAACCAAGACCTCATCGAACGCGCAGCGGAAGCTGACGCTAATTGCATCATGGATTACGTTGATCTCTGTTACCCGATCCACAATGAAAATTTGGACTGGGTTGAGTTCTTGGGTATGTTCATGGACATGGAGAAGCCCTCGCACTTGCGTGAGGTTGAGCAGTTTCATGTTGATGGTCGTACCATCTGCTTTGAGCAGGGTAGTCCGCTGGAGGGAACTCCGTGCGAATGGACCTTGGATGCCCAGGTCTACTTTTCGCCAATCGGGCTGACCACCGAGCGCCCGTCGCGTGTGGAGCGCAAGCACTACTCAGTGTGCCTCAACGTCAGCTTCCCAAAGCTGCGTTGCCCTGATGATAGGTGCAGGTCTCAGATGCTTGACGGCTATCTTCATTGCCCCCGCTGCCAGCGGAAGTTGTTCAACCCGAGCGACATCTCCCACATTGCGGAGCTGGCTGATCTGCGGGCGGAAGCCGTGCAAGGTGGAGCTAACCACAGCCTCCACTATTTGGCACCGAAGGCCGCCATCAACACGCGCCCACACGAGCACACACGTCAGGGTGCCGATGTGAAGAAGAGCATCGCCGCGACACTTAAAGAAAAGTGCAAGAAAATGGTGGCGAAAGCGGCAGAGGGAACGCATGGCTCCTTGCGCCAGAACTTGAAGTACGAACCCTTCAGCGCATTCAATGTGTTTTCCAAGGGGATGACGGTTACTTCACTCGACGAGATCGAGATGTTCGCGCGCTTGCGACTTCCCGCCCCAGGAATGGGGACGGAGGCTAAGAGAGGCTTTGCAGGATCTCACACATCCGATGCACGCACTGCCCTCATTTTTCCTCCTGTCGATGATGTGATTCGCGGGGAGTACAACTATCAGAGGAACATTTTTCTTGAGCTGGCCAGCCACTGCTACTTTTGTTTCCAGGATCGTTTTTACCTGGTCCCCGAGATCGCAGTGTTGATCCGAGCCACTCAGATTGCCTCTGAGGTACGCCGTGTGCGTCCTTTCAGCATCCTCCGCCATGACGGCGTCGAGTACCAGACCGTGACCGGTACTGTTCCTGAGATCATGGCCGACCTAGTCGGCATGCTCCGCAACAACGCACAGTATGCTCTCACCCAGAAAGAGCGCAATCAGCAAAGGGTGACTGTGCAGGTCGGAATCGGACAGACTCCGTTGCAAATCCCAGCATCCCTGGGGACAATGGGCAGGTCACAGATGCTCGAGCTACTTGGCGGTACGCGGTTCAGTGTTGAGCGTACCCCGCGGCTGGATCAATCGCGAGGTGGAAGACCGAATGGTCCGACATGGTGCCACACCCATTGGCGCCATGCGTGTGCCACCTCCACCGCCGTCACCATCCGGAAGGACTGGTCCTGACTCGTCGCTGCCCGCAGCAACACCCAGTGTTCGGCCCCCACCGGCTCCTCCGAGCCGAGGTCGCTCACCTGGCGGTGCAGCTTCATCATCTACGGATCGTCCAGCGAGCACTTCTGTTCCAAAAGCTGCAAAGACGAAGGCAAGGCCGGCATCTGCCAGAAGCATCACGCCGCCTCCTCCTAAGCCCAGTGCTAACAGGCCAGTGCAGCCGCCGCACCCACCAGCTGCAAAAGCTGTTCCGAAGGCTGACGCCGTTCGTGCGCCTGAGGAATACATCACTGCTGATGAGTGGGACAGCTATTTTGCCGGTCGTGGCGAGGTTAGAGGTTTTGCTGTAGGTGATGCACCTGCACCAATTGCCGCCCCTGCGGGGTCATCCACTGATGAACCATCTGCCTCAGCCGCCGGAGGGCGTGCTCGCACTCGCTCACCGCGCCGCCATGACTATGGTGGTGGTCGAGACTTTCAAGAGGCCGCGAACGACAGGTTGCGTCACCTGCGCCTGTGTGATGAGGCGATTGAGCAGCAACTCGAGAACCTGACGGTCACTCTCCCAGGCTTCCCAGCTGATCGCCTAAGGGAATGGATTGATCAAGACGGGAACGGATTCGATCCATCCCGACCAATGCCTCGCAATTGCACTCGCACAGATGCTTGGTATTGGGGAGTCCTCCGTGCCCGTTACCTTGAGGAGCTATCGCCCACTGATGTGCCTTTTGTCATTCCCGCTTACACCGACCGGGAGGTTCTGGTTCAACATCCTGTTGAGCTAATCGCCTGGTTCCTGCGCGGATGGGAGGAGTATCGCCAGGACTCCAATGGAGCATGGTACAGGGCATACTAGCCTATTGCATCCGACACCGGAAGGTGCTCCGCGTCTTGAGGGCACCGTGTCAGGAGATGCACGAGTCGCACGCAACAGCGACTTGCATTTTGATCCGTTTTTCTGCAGCTCACCGCATTGACGTGCCGGTTCATCCATCCAAAGCCTTTTGCATCGGCATGCCCATGCATCACCGCCCTGACGGGTTGGTTTGCTGACCTGCTCAGTGGAGTGATTTGAGCTAGCATCTCAGATTCTTTTGGAAGCCTCGCAAAGCGAGTGCTGCCTGTGCGTAGCGTAGATTAGTGATACGCCTCCTCCGCTGCGCTTCAATGCGCGGGGGGTGTTTTTATCCTGTTCATACGTTTGTCTTACTGTCTTACCTACGCTACCGTTTGGCTCAAGTGTGAAAACAGTCCGTGCTTTCCGCTGTTAACAATATTCATAACTAGCCTAAACCCTAAACCCTTAAAGGAGCCCTTATAATGACTAGCCTAAACCCTAAACCCTTGAAGGAACCCTTATAATAGCTAGCCTAAACCCTAAACCCTTACAGGAACCCTTTCCATAACTAGCCTAAACCCTAAACCCTTAAAGGAACCCTTATAAAAACTAGCCTAAACCCTAAACCCTTACAGGAACCCTTTTCATAACTAGCCTAAACCCTAAACCCTTTAAGGAGCCCTTATAATAACTAGCCTAAACCCTAAACCCTTAAAGGAGCCCTTATAATAACTAGCCTAAACCCTAAACCCTTAAAGGAGCCCTTGTAATAACTAGCCTAAACCCTAAACCCTTACAGGAAGCCTTTTCATAACTAGCCTAATCCCTAAACAGTTAAAGGAGCCCTTATAATACCTAGCCTAAACCCTAAACCCTTCAAGGAACCCCTATAATAACTAGCCTAAACCCTAAACCCTAAACCCTTAAAGGAACCCTAAACCCTAATCAAACTCTTGTGAATGCAAGACCAGGCCTGGATCCAAGGGGCGACCTTCTGCCGGATCAGTTCCCCGGGCCTTTGGCCTGCTGGGCACAGGCCGCGGAGGGCAGAGACCTGGGGAGTCTTTACCTGGATCCCATTTTCTGGGTCTACTTATTTATGGTTTCCTGATAGAAGTCCTTATAAGAAGGTTGGATATGCGGGGTTAAGGTAGGGTTTGGGATTGACCGTTTATGGTGTGGAGTCTGGGGTTTATGGTTCAATTTATATGTTTTATGATGGCAGAAGCCCTGAAACATTTTAGTCGTCGTCGTGCCACAACAATGGTCTTGAACGGACGCTAGCAGTGCTTTTCCTGGTAGGCGTTTCGGTCATTGGAACCCAGGACGTGACTGACATCGCAGATCGATTCAGAGTTTAGGACTCGGCGATTCTTCGGGCTAAACTTTTTCCAGATATTCGGGTCTATGTTTAGGACCTTGGGCGTGTACAGCTCCGGCTTCAGCTCTACATGGGAAGCCTCTTTGGAGGAAGCCGAGGGTCTTCTTGAGCCCTGGCAAATTCGGAGGCACAACGGCCAGGGTAGGTTTACATACGCAGTTTGTGCAGAGTTGGAGGAGTTGAGGGTTTATGGTAGTCTTTTTATCTTGGCTCTACCTGAATTTTAGGGCTTACAGTGTGCGATGTGTAGGGGACGTTAGCCTAGCATTCGGAGATGGTGATGCACCAGTGAATCAGTAGCATGAAGTACTTGTATGATGACTTTGCCAAATGTAACTTTCAAGGGTCCCTCTTTGGGAGGCATCTTGCTATTCAGGATCCTGCTATCCGGTGTTCTATGTACTATGAGCTCTTGATCGGCCTCTTGGAGAATTGGGGCTTTTAGCCTGCAAACCTCCCAAACACAACCAAACTCATAAAGCCCTAACCCCACAATCCCAAGACCCAAACCCTACAAGAGCCCTCAACAAAACGCCCTAGGCCCAAGCCCTTCGTTCCCCTAAATCCAAAATCCTAAGCCACGCAGGTGGCCGACATCCGCCTGGAGCTCATGAACCCGGATGCCGTCCCTGAGGCCTCAAACGTCTGTGTGAGGTTTCGTAAACTCCAAACCCCCAAACCCTAAACCCTAAATCCCTACACCACTAATTAAACCCCTAAACCCCTAAGCCTAAACCCTATAGACCTTAAAGTCTAACCCCCAAACCCTTAAAGGATCCCTTCCAGGAGCCTTAAAAAGATCCCTCTAAAGGAACCCTAAAGCCCCCAAAGCCCAGAGGCCAGTTTGACGGCAACTCCGCCTCCCACGGCACGCCGAGCTGCTCGGGCCCTGGAAGGGGTTTAGGCGCTTCTTTTTCGGTGGCTTCCGAACTTTGGGGAAGCTCTATATACCTGGACCTTAAGGAACCTGCCTTTTTAGGGTTCCCTAATATGGCTTCTGTATATAAGTCCTGAAAAAGGTAGGTTTACCAAGGCTTTGAGGATAAAGGGTTGTAGGCTTTCGTGATTACCAAGGCTTTGAGGGGTCTACAAGGGTACCTATAGGGATGTAGGCTTTCAAAATTAGCAAGGCTTTGAGGGGTCTATAAGGATACCTATAGGGTTGTGACAAGGGTTTAGGGCTCAGGGTTTCACAATTACCAAGGCATTGAGGGTCTGTAAGCGTACGTATAGGGGTTGCAACAAGGGTTTAGGGTTTGGGGTTTCTGTTTCGTGTACATTGTTAATTGCAACAGGGCCTTCATCGGGTTTCCACAAGTGGGGTGGATTTTGTGGGTTTGGGTTTTTTTAGGGGTTAGGGGGCTTAACTTGTTTCTGCGCTTGCACTACTTGCGCTTGGGCTTCACAGGCTGGCTGAGGGATGATGCGATGTTGGAGTTATGCCCCGGTCTGGAGCTTTGGGGTTATATAGGTGGCTTCCGGTTTTGAGGGCCTACATGAAGCTAGGCTTAGGAGGGATAGGTTTGGTGTTTCGGGTGTCCGGTAGTATGTCCGGATAGGGTGCCTCTGATGTACGTGGTCACCGGTCGTGTGCGGTGTTTGTTCGATGTCTTTTTGGGTTTGGGGGCGCGAGTTCCAATTCGCTTCGAAGACGAGTTTCTCCAACTCTACCAGTGTACAGTACCTCGTAATGCTCTTCCTATGCCGCCAAAAGTGAAAGATTTGGTAGAATGTAGTACAGTAAGAGGTCTGAATACATAGTACTCGTAGCAGTATCCCTTCATATCTTCTTATAAACCCCTGTCTCCAATATTATACCTCACCCTATACCCCCATATATACATCCCCACACATCCCCTTTTATCCAAGTACATCCGCCATGGCGCCCCGTTCCAATCATTCGGGGCCCTGCGAAAGCGCCAAGGCCTCCATCTTCATTTCTTTGGCGCCTTACGAGCCAAACACCCCTTGCTTTACGGAGTAGACATCAAAGCAGAAGGTTAAGCGTCTTATAAGTGAGCGTAGTATTAGTACGGTAGTATTGTTATTATTACTGTATTAGTATTGCTACTATTATTATTTCTAGTGTTGTTATTAGTTAGGGGGTATTGGGCTCAAAGCCCCAAGCCAGTCCAACAGCAATTGCTGCTGAAGGCCTGGCTGAGCCCATTGAGGCAGACAGGGCCGTTCTAAAGAGGTTTTCGGGCTTGGATCAAAGACAGATTTGAGGGTCTGGGGTTTAGGGTTGGGGTGTAAAGGGTAAAGGCATACATGCTCAAGAATGCTTAGATCTTCCCGGTGACCCATCTGACGATGCTTTCGTAGCCTGGGGGACTATAGACGTCCCTGCGGTAACTTCTTTGTCGAGTACGGGGGTTTAGGGCTTGGGTACGCGAAGCCCTAAACCCAAAACCCTGAACCCCTTTCTTGGTGAGTCTGGGAGGACGCCACAGCACCGAAGGTCATCCATGGCCATCTACGACCCACTGGAGGTCTGCTCCTTGAAGGTTATATACGGGTTCCTATCAGGGTTCCGACAAGAGTGTTCCTGCAAGGGTTCTATAAGAGTCCCTATCAGGGTTCCTGGAAGGGATCCTGCAAGCCATTCCTATGAGCTCGATTTACGGTGAGCCTTTTGCAGACATCCTTCAATACAGTAGTAATTTGAATGTATCCTGACAGGCGACTTACTATCGAGGTTTGACGAAGTGGCGACAAGACTCCTAGCAGCAAACCCCAAAGCCTCAGTCTACGTATAGTCAAGTCCCTGATGGTGGTTCCAGTTCCAAGAAGTTGGGTGCAGGACTCTCAGTTTCAGGTCTTCGGAACTGCAGAGGTTTATTCGGCAAGACGCCCAAAAGCCCAAACCGCGAGTCCAAAGCCCGAGCGCCTGAAACCCTAAACCTAAAGCCTGAACCTAAACCCTAAACCCTAAACCCTAAACCCTAAAGCCTAAAGCCTAAACCCTAAACCCTAAACCCTAAACCCTAAACCCTAAACCGTAAACCCTAAACCCTAAACCCTAAAGCCTGAACCCAGATCCGAGCTGCTTGAAGAGCACGGTCTAAGGGCTTTCAGGGTTTGGGAGTCAGGATTTCGACTTTTGGATTACGTAGGCTTTCGTTTCTAAGGATTGAATCTGCGCAGCTCGACTGTAAGCCTGGAACCCCGAATCGTCCAGCCTGGCGCTTATCCCCACAGCTCCGAAGGCAACAGGTAACAGGTTGAGAAAACACCTCTGAACCAAAGCTTAGCCCTCTATACCCAAACCCCAAGTCCTGGAGCCAAGACATACGCTCTCTCTCTCTCTCTCTCCCTCTCTCTCTCTCTCTCTCTCTCTCTCTCTCTCTCTCTCTCTCTCTCTCTCTCTCTCTCTCTCTCTCCTGCACATCTTGATCCTGCACCCTATATGCCCCAAGTTCTCAACGCTGAACCCTGTATAAGCAAAGCCTCTACACCCTCAATGCCATGAGACCAACAAGCCATCTGCTGCCCAGGAGCTTGCCCGCCGAATTGCTGCAGGCGGCTTCCGGTGTCAGAGGGGTCGAAATGCTTAGTCGCAGTATTCCTTAGGGTTGAATTGTAAAGTATGCTTCAGAATGTAGCTTCGAAGCCCTTACCTCTCATCATTCAGGCCACTTTCTGATTATATTGGGACTGGATCATTTCGAGTTTAGGGGTTTCTGGTGTCGGATTGGGTATCTTCATCGGTAACTTCACGGGGGGTAAATTCCAAGGTTCCGTGGTCGTGTGTCAGGCAGCAGCTGCCAACAACGGACAAGCTGTGATTTTGGGTTTAGGGTCGAGAGTTCCGGCAATCAGGGGCCTGTGTAGGCTTGCGTATCTTCTTCATCTCACCTGCATAGTCACAAGTGCATGGCAACCGTGTCTGCAGTACATGTTCGTCTTTTGGGTGGTAAACCTTTATTGAATGTTTGTAAACCTCTGCTGAAGTTTTCAAGTTAACGGCACAGAGACAGATGAATATGCGCTTGAATACATATGTTTGATTGTACAGCGAGGAACTCTGAGGACGCGCAATGGCTGGCAATCTTCCTTGGCTATCCGGACCGAGTTCATGATATCGCGCAACCCCTAGATCAAGCATTACGTCCTTCCTCTAAAGCCATGAATAAAGAAGTTGCTTCAATTCAGCTCTAAACCCTAAACCTGCCCCAAACCCTCAACTTGCCGCCGGAGGCTGGTTTGCGGGCGCAGAGAGGTTGAAGATCAGTAATGTGGAGGCCTTCAGAGAAGAGATTGTTGGACTGAAGGGAGCTGGTTTTAGGGTCGTGGGTTTAGGGTTCAGGGTTTTAGGGTCATGGGCTTAGGTTTTTGATGTGGGCTCTGTGACTATGGCTATGGCAGACATCGGTCAAGGGGTTTGAGGTTTGAGATTTGGAGGTTCGGCTGCACCAAACGAGGCGTAACGAGGTATGGGATGCGTGAAGTCCAAGGCCGCGGCTATGAGACACTGAGCCTTTAGTCGGCGAAAGTGCTGACCCCGGTTGGTTCGCAGAATCTGCAACCCAGAACGCAAGGTCGGACTCCTCTTACAGGGGCCTAAATAATTACGAATACTATTTTTGGGGTTCTTTAATATAATCGTAGTCTAGTATAAAAGAACCCGACAACCCTGTTCGAATTAGTAAGGCCCTTACATTATCCCGTGAGCCCCCCAAACGCCTTGAGTGCAAATCTACGTGACAGGCTGCCCGCATGGACGGGCACTTCATCGAGCCTTGCCTGGCTCACAACAGGTGTGTAGTATTCGGGGTTTAGGGTCTCGGGTTCTGGTGGTTTAGGGTTCAGGGTTTCGGCTTAAGGTGGATATGGGTTCATTCAGAGCAACCATAGACCCTGAACGCGGGTTTGGGGGCCCCGAAAGCTGTCTTTTTGAATGCTGCCGACTGGTCAGCGACGGGTGGCTAGTGCAGCACATCGGTCATCCTTCGTGCGTCACGGTTGTGGAGGCCGCAGCCAGGAGACTCGCCCGTGCCGCGGGCGCCGAGGGTATGTCGGGCTCTGCAGACGGTAACGGCGCCCCCACGCGAGTGTGCTCGTACTTGGAGGCCCAGGGGGCTTAGTAAGTAGTTATAAGTAGGGTTATAATTGAGGTAACTCCATAATTCAGGGTACTTATAACCCTACTTATAATCTACTTACTAAGTCCCCTGGGCCTCCAAGTAGGGGGGCAAGAGGCAGCGGCCATGGTTCCGTAGCATTCAGCAAGATGCAGCTTTGTGATCATCCATGGTGCTCCACTATGGATCAAACTGAAGTTGCGGTTTGCACTCCATTTGCATGCTCACGTACACGGGCTGGGCCAAAAGCTGAATGGTCGTCGAGGCCTACCCTCAAAGTCCGAAGGACAGAAAGCAAAAATCGACCGGAAGCGTGCCGGACCAACCCACAAGCATGAGCCCCGAAGCATCGTTTGTTCCCTGCATTGCGACAAAGACACCACAAACCTTAAGATGTTTCGACCATTCTTCATAGGCCCTGCTGTTTGGCCTAGTGCGGGTGTAAAGGCTGCCGGGTCTGGGCACAGAGTTACAGGTGGGAACGGCCCCAGGAGGCTCTGCAACAGTGAGGTCTACGTCCAAAGGATTTGAAGCCCGAATCCCACAACCAAACTCCAGATCACTTGAGTGTGAAAGAATATCCTTCAACATGTGCCTTCCTTGGGGGTTCTTCTGAAAATACTAGGGCGAGGGAGGGCCAGACCTTGATGGGCCTTGTTTAGTTTTTCCTTAGGTCCTCGTCGGGTAAGCCCAGGAGTGGCGACTGGGACTTTTCTCATCTTTCGCCGAGCTGAGGCGGGAGATGGATAAGAGCATAAGAGCTTTTGGCATCCCGAAAGGCTGGATTTTAGAAGTGTTTTTTGATGGTCCGAAAAGCGTTCCTGTCGGAGCTTGTGGTTTGATGGTGCAACGTTCAGAGTTGCACTCGAGGGCTTCAGTTGGGACTTGAGGCTTTTAGGATTCCGGGTTCAGGGTTTCCACTTTTTACGTTTTGTTTTAACAGGTTTGAGCCCCGGGGGGGTCGATGCTATTAAAACCTAGATCATGTGGTATTATAGGCTTTTGGAAAACTGTTATGAAGATCCCCTTGTGGCTCCTTTACATAGTAAGACTGTATTTCCCTACAAAACTACAAAGCTGGAAATGAGAAGGAGTTCCATAAAAGCCTGATAAGAACCCTTGTAGCAACCCTTGTCTAGTTATTACTTTCCTACAGCAGGCCGGGTTCCGGGATTCATCTTCACCTGCACAGTCTGACCCCGCCAGGCTTCACGAAGACGCGTCGACGCCCGAGAACCCTAGACTATCCTGTGTCAAATCTGAGTGCTTTCGGGTTTTGGGTCGGAAGTCTCGGGTGAAGAATTTCGAGTTTAGGGTTCAGAGCCCCTAAACCCTAAACCCTAAACCCAAAACCCTAAACCGTAATCTTGAAGCCTGGGCCCTGAAGCCCCGATGGGTGGTATTTGGCCTCAGAACTCTCAGGTGTCGGGCTTTCGCATATGATGTCTGAAGGTGAATCACTCCTAAACCTTTCGTTCGTAGGGAACGGACTGGAAGAATGGTAGTAATAGTAGTTATAATTCTACCCCATTCCTCCATTCCCCACTAAGATGGGCCCAGCCTGAATCACTGAATCCTAAACCTTACGCCCCAAAGCCACAAAGCCCCTAAACTCTAAACCCTAAACCCCTTCTACAGGGGATCTGACTTGGTGCCTCGAGGCTCGACCCAAGCAGATACTGCCTGACTGCCAGCCGAGTACGTCGCCGGCGGCCAAGAAGATGGAATAATGGACGGGCCTTAGTAGGCCTTAACAGCTATTTCGTAGGGTTACTATCTGCTCCTTAACATACTTACATGATACATACCAAAACAGTTATATATTTCGTAGGGTTACTACCTTAATATAGTTAGAGAATGTAAATGCACGTAGGCCTTGTTCAATTATTCCGCACACCAAATTATCCTGATCAGCTCTCCGCCCCCCTGCTGAAGACCATGGGCCCTTAAAGGGAACTCCAGAAAGTTGGAATATGGTTTCAGGGTAGGATACCTTATAATTTACCATAAAGGGCTTAGGATAATCATATTCCAACTTTCTGGCTTTTTCTGTAAATTGGGAGCTAGGATCAGGGCGACCCTTGGGGATATAGACCCTCTCAATAAGGCCCCTTTTAAGAGAGCCAGAAGTAGGGTTCAGAAGGGGTACCCTTTAAGGGGTCCACTAAATAATACTACCCATAAATCCGAAATCCTCAGCCCAATACCTGAAACCCCAAACCCTAAACCCCCATCCTAAGCCCGGGACCTTCAACCTTACGCCGTAAACCCCCTGTATTCCCGAACCTTGGGGACGTTGAGCTTAGGGTTTGGGGTAGTTGTGGTTTCGGGTCTAGGGCTCTGCCCTGAATCTTAAGCCCTAAAAGCCCTAAGCCCCCAATGCACCTGACATGCTTATGGGTGTTCGTGAAGTCGGGCCATAGGATTTCGAGTTTAGGGTTTGCTTTGTAGGCTCACCGCTTTAGAGGGTCACACTCTAGGTCTGAAGTGTAGGGGTTTGGGCGGATTTTGGGTTTCAGTTTTCGGCTCTGAGTCAGCCCCGAAGCTTGAAAGAATCTGGGGTCTAGGCCCCAGCCGAAACCCGAAGCCGTCAATGTCCCCAAACATGAGTCCCTGATGAGAAGCCTAAAGCTCAAGCAGGTCCAGAAGCAGCAACTCCAAAACACCTCAGCACAAAGTCTGAGCACTGAAACCTTAAAGCCTTAATCCGGCATGTCCAGCCGCAGTGCAGCACCTGAGTCTGCAGGTCTGCACAGTTCAACCCTGAAGGATACTATAAGGGCCCTAATAACCCAATGATTACCTATGCATTATTTTGCGGCTTCTGATTATAATTAGAGGTTTATGTACCCCAGAACTGGCCCCAAAACCCTCTTCTAACTATTCAGGCCCAAAAGTATTTGGGGAGCTTCGACAAGACGAACGAAGGTTTCCTGCTGCAAAATGAATCGTAAGTTGCTTGTGGCGACCCTAGAATCTCAACCCTCAGCCAACGAACTCTGAACAAAGCTCAACCTTTAACCCCAAGGCCCAAAGCCCAAGCCACCGCAAAACTCGAGACCAATTAACCCGAAACTTCCCCAAACCCTAAACCCTAAGCCCTCAACCCTAAACCCTAAGTCCTCAGCCCTAAACCCTAAACTTTAGGAAGCCCTTCAATCAAGCGCCCCCAGGAAGCGGCCCACCCACCGTGGAAGAGGCGACCCAGAGACTGGAGGAGAGGCGGCCGCAGGAGGCCGTGGCAGCACAGGGAGAGTTTGTAGTATTGGGGTTTAGGGGTTTGGGTTTAGGGTTTAGTTTTTTAAATCACTTTTCACCTCTATGTTTTCATTGTTTCGTTGTTTTGCTTGTGACCTGATTGTTTATTGCTGCTTATTTCGTATCACTGTTTATGACTGTGGTTCATGTAACTAGTATTATTATTATTGTTACTGTGCATATGTTTATATGCATGTTCATACCAAAGCATGCATGCAGACTTATCTAGTCTCGTTTATAGTTGCATGGGGCCTTATCTAAACCGCCTGTGTCCGGGTCTGAAGCCAGTTGATTTGGGTTTTGCTGTTTGGGGTTCTGGTTCTCAGTTTTCGGCTTTTTACTACATATGTCGATTTGCTGCCGCTTCTCGAAAAGCCGTGGACACATCCCAAACTTTGGATTTCCGAGAGCCAAATCCAACACTCCCGAGGCCCTGCACCTAAAGCCCGAAACGGACAAAGCTCCTTAGACCCACTCGTGAGCATCTCTTCGGGAGGCATCGTACGATTACCTGCTGCCGAGACCAGCTGAGGTTGCCGACTTGGAATGGAGGGCTGAGGGTTTAGGGCACAGACCCGCAAAGCCCATCAATCCCTACGATACCCTAGACCCAGAGACTCCAATATCCCTTAATTAAGGAATATACCTTAAATTATAGTAGGTTCCTTCATATGATTTAAGGTATATTCCCTTAATTAAGGGATATTGGAGTCTCTGGGGACCCTGAACCCGAAATCCTACTCATGCCCTCCCTTCAAAGTCTGGCATCCTGCAACCCTGCACCTAAAACCGTCGAGCCGCTACCCTAAACCCTACGGTAATATGTCCTTTTCAGTTGAAGACAGCGCCAAGCTATAGACCCTAAACTTCCGTGACCTGAATGCCACTAAATTTTAGATTAAGTGTTAAACTTTCCGTACCCTCAACCCCAAACCCATACACCCTCGACCCTGAATTCCCTCCCTGTCCCAGCTCCCCAAGATTTCCGACGGTTTGTAACATCTGAGGATGTGGCCCTAAAACGCTGAACTTACGCCCTGACCCCTCAACCCTGAGCCCTTAACCCCCAGCCCTGAACTTGTTAACCCTCAACCCTAACCCCATAAACCCTAAACCCTGAAGGATTGAACCCTAAACCCCTAAACCCTAAACCCCTAAATCCAAACCCCCTACCCTGAACCCCAAATTGAACCCTAAACCCCAAACCCGGCAAGCCCAAAACCGGTGCATAGAGGGAGCAGGTCTCGGGGATTGTTTTTCAAAGGGGAAAAGGAGGGACCCTTAATGGGGACGCTTACCCTATAATGGGCTGTATACTGGGCGATGTAATAGCTATATTCAGGGTATATACCTAGGGGTCCTTATTAAGGGTCCCTCCTTTTACCCTTGGAGTTTTGCATGTAGATTCGGCCCAGGTTACCGAAGCCGAGGCGCTCTTTCTTGAGGCCAGTGTTTGTTGAGCTTAGAGCCCAAGTTTGGGTATAGGGCTTAGAGGCTTAGGCTTTAGGGTTTAGGGTTTAGGCTTTAGGGTTTGAGGGTTTAGAGTTTCAGGATTTCGGTATTCTGGGGTCTAAGGTTTCCCAAAGCTTGGCTGGCAGGGTTTGGCGGTAGCCCCAAAGTCCCGAAGCACTTTTAGAGGTTATTGTTCGGAGTTTGGGGTTTCGGATTTAGGATTTCGGGCTTAGGGGCTATTGTTGAGGACCCCAGGCAGAATTCATGACCACATGCCTTCGAATCCGAAAACCCCCAATCCAAACCTCAGAACTGCAAACCTCATGTGCTACGCCACGCAAAGTGTGTCAACACTGTCACACCATTCCTGAACTCTGGAGCCAGCGCCAAAAACTCTGAACCCTAAAGCACTAAAACGCAATGGTTCGGAACCCGACGCAAAAGCTGATTATCCTCCGCAGGAGCATTGTCTCATGATCAAAACAGGCCGGATCGTGGGAAGAGGAAATGGGGTTCTCAGGATCCGGGTTGTTCAATATAAAGGCGTAAATAACTGCCAGCATGATTCCTTACGGTTCCTTTCTACGTAGACTACAAAGCAGCCCAAAATCCTATTCTGCTCATTAAGGCCCCTACAGTATAGTACCCTTATAGATCCCTTATAGTAGCCCTTACAGACCCCTTTAAGAAGGAACCCGATTCCACTTGTTAGTTCCCCTACTACATCGGAGTCTCTTTCTTCCTTTCCCGAAGTTTTGAAGCTCTCATCGCCAGTCTGCTGGGGTTGCAGGATTGGGGTGGGGGGCAGGTTAGAGAGCCCCACACTCCAACCTCTAAACACCCTAAACCCCAAAGGCCCCAAATCACCTAGAACACAGACTTCCCGTCAGCAACGACCCGGGGTCCGGGGTCTGGGGTTCGGGGTCATGGGTGTTGGGTTTTAAGCTGCGGGATGCAAGTCTTGGATCCGAGATGCGGCATCCCCCTTCTAAGGCCGACGAGGGGGTTCGGGGTGTGGCTTGCGTTTCTGAAGGTCAGGAGTGCAGCGGCTTGTTGAGTTCGGGTTTAGCATTCTGTGTTCAGGGTTGGGGTTTCAGTTCATGCTTTAGAGTCGAGTAGTTCAGAGTTTAGAACGATTTGGTTAGTATATTTGTTATGAGGAGGCTTTGTGACGATATGGGTGGACATGATGAGATCCGCCAAGGGGCGTTCCCAGAGAGCCCAATACCCGTAACTTCATTACTTACGGAATATCCCCTAAAGCAAGGCTAGAAGCCTGGTATCTTATCAGGACTACCTGTAGCCGAAAAGACCTACTGTTTTAGGGTTCCTTACTCTGGATTCTATATATAGGTCCTTAATGAGGTAGGTCTTTTCGGCTACAGGTATTCCTTTCAGGTGATAAAGGGCTCTGTGCCCAGGCGGCAGCAGCAAAGGAATTATGCCCCCGATTATCGGAGCATGAACCGTTAAGACATTGTTTCTCTTAGGGTTGCTTAGTGCGTGTATAGTGTAGAAGCTCCAGATAACCAGTCAAATCATGCTGTCCAATGCCGGAGGTCGACAGTTCTGCAGCATCAAGCGCATGTGGTCCACACTCACAGAGCAGGAGGTGGGGTGGTGATGTCTTGAAGCCCCAAACAATCCTAGGTTCAGGTTTGAGGATGTGATGGTTCTGTCAAGTTTCTTTGAGGGTTTCGGATTGAGTGGTTTAGGGCCGAAGCTCAAAACATGAAGCCCTCTACTCGAACTTGTTTTAGGATTCCATGGTTCTGTAAGGGCTTTGATAGTCAGCGAAGCTGGTAAAGAATCCTTTGTAAGCCACCCAAACCCTAAACCCAAAACCCGGAAAAAACCCTAACCCGAATAGAGCCCCCTATAAGTACAAAGTCTGTGCATCCCGAAGAACCTCCCCTAGAGCTTCGGAGATCTGGACCCTAAAATCTGCAACCCCTAGTCTGAAACCCAACCCCTCAAGCCTAAATCCTAAACCCTAAACCCGAAACCCTAAACCCTAAACCCCAAACCCTAAACCCTAAACCCTAAACCCTAAACCCTAAACCCCCTAAACCCTAAAGCCTAAAGCCTAAGCCTGGCGTTCCGATCCAGGCTCAAGCGAGAAAAGGCAGTGTTTTGCAAGCCTCGGAGCCGCCCGGGAGGATCCAAAAAGTAGATCCCTTAATGAGGGTTCCTATAAGGTACCCTTAGTAGTATAGGGCCCCAAATTGAATTGACTGTCGAGTTCGTGCTTCGGGGTTTAGGGGTTTCGGGTTTAGGGGTTCCGGGTTTAGGGTTTAGGGGTTTAGGGTTTAGGGGTTTCGGGTTTAGGGTTTAGGGGTTTCGGGTTTAGGGGTTTAGGGTTTAGGGGCATAGGGTCTACGGCTTGTCGTACAGGCGTTTGAGGGCTTTGGGTTTCCCCCAAAGCTGGAGACCCTCCCACCTCTTCAAACCATGCGAGCAGGATCTAGCGGCAAAAGCCCGAGAAGCCGAATCAGAAGCACACAACAACGAGGATATCCTAAATTACTAAACCCCAAACCCTATAAGGTTTAGGGTTTAGGGACCCTAAACCCCAATAAGGCCAATACTCGCAGCATGGATGTGGAAGTAACCTGCTGCTGCGGCGACGTAGCGCTGCGGATCCGGGGCACGCCGGTGTCTGCTTGCTACTGCCATTGCAACGCCTGCCGACGTCGCTGTGCAGCAAGCTTTCGGGCATCGGTGTTTTGACGTCGAGAGTTTCTCAGTTGAGGGTTCAATATAATTAGGGGGGTCTGAGAAACTGCTAGTTACTAATAGTATGTCGGTATGGTCTCTGTATAGTTATACTAGAGTATACCCGAGACCCTGCTCTATGCATCAAGGCCCCTATAGATGAATGGTTTCGGAGTTGAAGATATTCAGGGTTCAGGC
This sequence comes from Symbiodinium sp. CCMP2592, assembly GCA_905221615.1. Classification (NCBI taxonomy): domain Eukaryota; class Dinophyceae; order Suessiales; family Symbiodiniaceae; genus Symbiodinium; species Symbiodinium sp. CCMP2592. Next base: position 176,989 of record CAJNDT010000321.1, read on the forward strand.
GTTCAGGTTTGTGCTGGGGCTTTCGGGCTAGAGGGGCCTGGGATCAAGGGTGTGGGCATAAATTTAGAGCCCAACCTTGGAGTAGGGAAGATGATCTCTGGCGTTTTAACAGGGGTTCAGGCTTTAGGGCTCGGGGTTTAGGGTTTAAGGTTTTGGGCTCAGGTTTAGGGATGGATTCCAGCCCGGCGGGACAGTAGCCCTCGTGCTCTGCGCCAGGTAGAATTAGAGCTTAGCGGCGTAGGATTTATGGGTTAGGGTGTTGCCCGAATGCAGTGCCAGCGCGCCTTACCACGCCCATAGCCCTCAAACCCACAAACCTTGTTTACAGGATCAATCGAATGAGCCGGCAACAACTCCTGATGAAGCCTACAGCAAGGAGCAACGAAAACACACAGAGATAACTCAAAAATGCCAGTCCCGCAAAACCTAACCCCAAATCCCGACTCGCTAAAGCCTAAACCCAAAGACCCTGAATGATCCCTTCAAGGCTACACCAAGCAACTCTTCAGCGCCATGGCGCTGTTTTCGCCATCGGCGGTGGAGGTCCGGGCTGTGGAGGGTGGTTTAAACCGAAACCCTGAGCCTGAAACCCTACTTTGGGCCTGAATAACCTACCTTTTTCGGGCTCCCTATTATCATTTCCTTACATAAGTCCTTAAAAAGGTGGGTTCTTCAGGGTTAAGGTAACCCCTATGTAAGCTAAGATGGTTGGACAGACATAAAAAGGAGCTAAGAAAACAAGTTCCTCTAAACCCTATGCCTCAAGACGCTTTCAAGCCCTATGATTCAGGGTTTAGCGCCCTGGCTTTCGGTTGTGAGAGTCTTGAAGCCTGAACTCTGATGCTTAGGGTTAGGGGCATAAGTACAGGTAGTAATGTTCCTCCTTTAAGTTCTTGAATATGAATAAACCGCAGAAGTGTACTGTGATATGCACTAAGGCGCTATTCTAGTCTTGACAGCCCCTAAACCCTAAACCCCAAACCCTATACCCTAAACCCTAAACTCCAAAGCCTAAAAGCCTAAACCCTAAAGCCCCACATCACCCCAAGGCCCCCAAACTTTGTGCTCTCCAGGTCCGGGGGACGGCGACGTCCTATGCCACCAGCGCGGACCTCGCAAGGTTTCACTGTGCCAGGCACGCAGCAGCAGAAAGTCGGGCGTTTGGGGCATAATAATGAAGATGCAATGTAAGGGTTTAGGGTTTAGGGTTACTGCTAATAGCCATAATTGTCATATCGATACTACTGAGGTTTCCTTTTAGGGTTACGGCTCATGATTGTCGGTGTTGGTTTTTGGGGTTGATAGCTGGTTTATGCGCGTAGTGACATGGACGATGACGAGGAGGACGCCGACGGCGACCACCACGAATGCTGCTACTGACTACTGACATTTTGCTACTGCCGTTGCGTCTGTGGTTGCTATCACCATGACTTCAACTGTAACGTCGGTGTTCAGTCTTGCCAACAGACATGCCGGCTTTAATTAAGCGACACCCCAAACCCCAAGAATCTATAAGTCCCACACGCCCTATCCCCTGAACCCTACACCCGGTTTTTCGTACAGCGACCATGCGAACTTGCAGGTGTGGATCGCATCTCTACGAGGAGGCACAAGCCAGGGCTTGATAAAGCCAGAAGCCTGAGTCCTCAGTTGGCCCCACTAAGCCCTAGACCCTAAACCAACCCTAAAACCTAAACCCAAAACCCTAAGCTCTACTCCCGCAGCCATAAGCCCTTTCGAGAAAAACCCGAGCAGGGTTTATGGTTCAGGGTTGAGGCTTTAGGTCCTGAAGCCTTGCACGAGAAGGTTCGATTGTGCACGGAAGCACCGAATGTCCGTCAGAAGTGTCATCTTCGCTTCACCACGTCACGCCTTAACCCTTTATTAAAGCCCTGAAAACCCAAGCCTTATAACCCTTATATGCCCTATAAGCCATATAGGCCCTGAACTGCTTCAAACGAGAGTCATTGTTTCAGGCCGGAATGCTTGTCGGATTTGGGAGAGTTTACGCGTGTTTCTCTTCGGGTTTTCAGATCTGTTTCGGGGTTAAGGGGTTTGCGGCCTCGTGGTTTGGGAGAGAAGGGTTCTGGGTTGAAGGGTTTGGAATTTCAGGGCCGCAGCGGGTCTGGGGCGGTAGGGTGTTTGGGCTTTTGGGGTTTGGGTTTTACGTCTTCGGTTTTTCTTGTCGCAGGGGGGCGGCTTGCGCATGGTGCCGATCGCCATGCTTGCCCAAGGCTGGTGAGGGTGCCGACATAGCAAAAGTCTGGACAGGGTGCTCCTACACCTAACTTAAGATAACTGACAAGGAACACCTGTTCATGACTAAATACCCTGGTATCTACACTAAGTTCCTTAACAGTTGCACAAACTCACTGTGCGGCTGCAAAACCCAAGCGATATACACTAGCGTGCAGAGCGTATGAGGTTTTGGACTGAGAGGGCACACAGAGGCTGCGTTTAGGTTGCGAGGGCCCAGCGTTCGAAAGTCTAAGTTCCGAGCTCCCTCATAGCCAGAGCCATGAACAAGAGCTTACCAAAAGGGGCCTCAATAGTTACCTATACTATACTTGAGGGTTCCTTAATTCTAAACAAATTAAGGCCCAAGTCATAGTCCCTAAACCATCTGAACTAGAAGCCCGAAGCCTGAACTGCGATAGGTAACGAATCTAAACCCTAAGCTCTAGACCCTAAGCTCCTGAAATCCCAAACCTGGATCCCACAACTCTCAACCCTGAGCCCTAAGCCGTAAGCTTTGACACCAGCCCGCGGGAGCCCGAGAAGTCCCGCCGAAAGCACTCCAATACAGAGGTCTGAACCGTAAGGTAGTACATGTTATCCATACACTCGATATCTAGTTGCAGTACAGCACATTATTCCAAGTCTAGGACCCTTAAGAAACCGCATGAACTCCTTCCAGGTTTTATTCTAGAGAACCTTAATTTTCTAGAAAAGCCTAGTGGGAACTTCTAAAACTTAGGTTTCCTAGAAAACCTAGTAGAAACTTCTTAGCAGCCCTGGGAGGCACTGAGATACCAGAGGAAGTCTGGCCTCGTGCGCACATCTTTTATGAGAACCGGGTCGTGGATGTGAGGCACAAGAGCCCCTAAACCCTAAACCCCTAAACCCTAAACCCCTAAACCCTAAACCCCAAACCCCTAAACCCTAAACCCTAAACCCTAAACCCTAAAGGGCCTATAGGATTTTTTGGGGTTCCTTACTATAGATACAGTATCATATGCCCCTAAACCCCAAAGGGCCTGAAGGGTCCTTAAGAAGTAGAACAGGGTTTTGGGGGTTCCTTATTATACTTACAGTATTTAGGGTTTAGGGGTTTAGGGTTTAGGGTTTAGGGTTTAGGGTTTAGTATCATATGCCCCAAGACCCTATTCGACCCAAAACCCCCTGAGCAGGGTTTAGAGAGGCAAGATTCCTAAGCCCTTTATTAATACACCCTAAACCCTTTACACAGGGCATAGAGCTAGGGTCAAAAAATCTTCCAAAACCTGTTGATTGTGACGAGTCTTTCGGATACTGATTCTTCGCCCGTGCCTTCGGCTTAGGCGCAGGGTTGACAGGTTCGAGAGCTTCCTCCCTCGATCTCGATGCCGGGAACCTTCAAACTTCCCAGAGGCCCCAAGGCCCCAAGCCCTAAGCCTTTCTGAAATTTCTCCAAATCTGCAAGCCCTGGACCCGAAAGTTCCTTCAGAATCCTTCATACGGTTGATGATAGAACTCCTGCATTACCATAAGGACCCTAAACTATGGGAAGTATCTTCCTTAGTATTGGTATGGTTATGCAGGATTTATATCATCACCCGTAACGCTGATCGTGGAACCCTGTTAGTAACCTTACAAGAACCCTGATAGAACCCTTTGTCGAGCCTTTGTATTGTAGAGCTCTTCGAAGCGCTCTGGTGAACGGTACCCTAGAGAACCCTTACGGAACCTGTTTTCAGACCTCAAAGAGACGCCTGAAATCCTAACATCTCCATGAAACCAGTGTAGCGTCCTTATCAAACTATAGACTGTAGAACCCGTAGACACCCCTTACAAACCCCGAAATGGGCCGAAAAACCTGAACCCTAATTTCCCATCCAACGGTTCCTACCCATGTCCGGTGCTGATTAAGAGAGACAGTCCGATCTGGGCTGTAGAGGGTACCGCCTCGCCTGCCAGCCACTGTAGAATTCCTTCATGAACACCCAGAAAGCCCGCCAGTGAGTCTTCGCAGAGCCGTCTGGCTTTACATACCCAGTGTGGGAAGCATCAGCTTGAAACTCTATCAGGATATGGTTAGAGAGTTTCAGTCTGGTGGCTCACGTCTTGCACAACTCTTGGATCTTGAACTCTTGTTCTGTACCGCAATCTTTGTTTGCTGGACTGCATTGCATGTTGAGGCTTTGACTTGAGCTCATGCAGATCACTGAATCAGTTCTTTTTGCTATCATGCTGTGCTTCCTGTTGTTCTTTCCTGTCCGAACCCCGGACAGTGCAAGAGGCTTGTGTTCAGCATCGTGGGATGTGGTTTAGGGTTCAGGGTTTGGGGTTTAGGGTGTTGCTTTGTTGCTGGCTCAACAGCTCCAGGCGATGCCCTGGCTAGAGGCCAATGCTCCCAGCGCTCGTCCTTCTGATGACTTTCCAAGGCTGTGCAACGACGCCTTCTATTTGAATCATGGCGTGGCCTGTGCCAAAGAGCTCCGTGCAAGAACAAATGCCCGCCTGCCTGACTGACTGACCGACTGACTGACTGACGGACAGACGCAGTGACCGACAAACGGAATGAATGAATGAGTGAACGAATGAACGAATGAATACATGAATGAATGAGTAAGTCAGTGAGCGAGCGATGAATGCATGAAACAAGGAATGAAATAGATAATCAACGAACAAAAGAACGAATGCATGACTGCATTGAATGCATGGATGGTTGCATGAATGATTGCATGAATTTCCGCATGAATCAATGCATGAATGCATGAATGAATGAATGAATGAATGAATGAATCAATGAATGAATGGATGAATGAATGAATGAACGAATGAATGAACGAATGAATGCGCAAATGAACGAACGAATGAACGAACGGATGAATGAATGAACGAACGAAATACACTTGTTGTCTAGTCGCTGAGCGTACGGAGCACTTTTCTTTCTGCGGCATGTGCCGACCTGTTTGCAGTGTGCGTGTAGGGTGCATGTGTTGTGCGCGCCCAACAAGCGTGTTTGTTGGATATGCACGTGCTCACTCAGTCGCTCACTCGCTTAGCTAAGTTTGCCGCAGTTCGCACGACCCATCCCTGCGGTGCATGCGCTGCAAAAGTGAAGACACCACACATGCAAGCAAGACGCGCTCCCTGCACGCACCAACGGCACCAGAATGTCTGAAAAAGATAGCTTGAAGGTCTTGACTTGGCTGCCGTTCTGTCGTGTCATATCTGCAGGATCAGACTGTTGCACGCCGCCCCTGTGTTTGGTGTTGACGTGTTGCTCACTTTGGTTGTTGAGACTTCGACTGGCACCTGCAGTGAGACCGTCATGTCTTTTTCATGTCTAGTTTACAAGTTGGCTTGGCAAGCCATTCTGAGAGCTGGAGTGGCGACCCACCAGGATTCAAATTGGTTGCTGCAGTCACCCAGCTTGCAGGTCGTGCTTGTGCTTTGGGCGTTGCATGGCCCAGACATAGCGCAAGTGTTGCACGCTGCCGCTTTATCGAGGGCATGCCACTGCACCTGCAATCAGGATATGAATGCAGGAGACTGTTTTGTGGCCATATGTTTTGTACAAAGCTAAGACGGTGACTTCAGCCGCTGGTGCGGGCTCGGCCAGGGTCGCTGATGTGCAGCAGCCATAGTGCCATGCAGGTTTTAGTCGCGCAGTCCGCAGTCGCTGCGGCAGCTGCAACAAAAGGAGAGAAGATTTAGCAGCGGAGGCATTCATTCTGGCTATCTTGGAAAGCTAGTCCGAGTATTCATCAGGCGTCGGAGCTGAGGCGAGAGCGCCGCAGCGAGACACACATTTTACGCACATTTTGGCAGCGAGTCCTTTTCCCGCCTCCAAAAATCATGCGCCCGCCAAGCCGCCAAATCCTTTGCACATTTTGGGATGGGACTCGTGCTCTTGTCAAAATGCAGTGGGTGTTGGGGGGTACGAATTGGTGCGGGGAGTTCAGTGGGGGGTGCCGGCTTCACCGAGATCTATCACAACACATTAGACGCGAAACCACCCGCATGCCGTGGTGTGAGGTGGCACCATCTCAGCATGGATTGCCTTCCCCTGCGCAGGAAGACACCCTAAACGTTAAACCAAATCCTAAGCCAAACCTTAACTCCAGAACCCTCTGCCCTAAACCTTTTCGCACACTTCGTGCGGAACCAAAAAGGCCCCTTTAAAAAAAAACCCTGAAAAGGGACGGGCTGCCGAAGTACAAGGAGTTCGATGTGGACTTCAGCAAGAGCCCGCCCGAGCCGCAGGCCGACAAAGTCGTGTGACATCTCCGGGATACGTGCATTGGGGCGTTTTTTGGGGGTTCGTTGCGATAAAGCTTCTATCTATATGGGTTACGATACGGGTTCTATAGTCTAGGGGGCTTGGTAATTAGAGTACTGTAGAGTGTCGTTTTAAATGGGGGTTCGATGTTCTTGACAGAGTTATGCAATAAAGCATTGAGATGTCCTCAACTTCCTACCTTGGCTGTGCTCTTCTTCAGGTTACCAGGATAAGGAAGCCCTGTTTTGTACTATAGATCCCTATTACATGTCCTCAACCTCCTAAATCTTCAAGCCCATAAATCCTCGACCTTCAATCGGAAAACACTGAAAATCTAACCATGCCCCGATGCCCTACTTTCGAAGTAGCGTAGGGGCCTGAGTAATTAGACTATATAGGGTTTGTGGGCCCAGTATATTTTATGCACAACGGAGCCCCAAAATAGTATTGGTAAGTATTAAAGCCCGTATTTTTGCTGATTTGCGAATTCCGGGGTCAGGGTTCGGGGTTTTGACATTTGGGGCTTAGGGCCAGGGTACACCCTAAACCCTAAACCTTCCCGTAACCCCAAAACCTCCTCCGAAAGGGACAGCCCAAAAGGGCCTGGTGCTTCCAGCGAGCAGGACCTCGGGCCCCCAGGCCGAAGACCGAAAACAAAGCCGTGCCCTGCTCCGCATGCTAACAAGCATGGAGAAATAGTTAAAACAAAAAGAACGATGGAATGAGTCAAGGTGTTATCCCCTAAAAGGACTAAGTTTGCGTGGTTTGGCCGCCTTAGACGGCGTGGGTGGGAGAGTTAAAAAAAAAGAGCCGTCCATAATTGGCTCCAACGGCTAATCGTCATACTGGGACGCACTCGAAACTAGAGTGTCGCAAGATAAATCCGCTTATGCGCCACTTTACGGCAAACCCTAAACGCTAAAACCCTAAAACCTTAAAAAAAAAACCTAAAACCTGAACCCCGAACCCTAAACCCCTACACCCCTAAACCCTGCAGGCGGCCATGCCGGAGGGGTCGATCCGGGCGCAGCCCCGCAAGCTTCAACTCTGAATGCAGTTTACGGTATAGGCTTTAGAGTTTAGGGTTTTTTGATTATAGGTTGAAGGTTCTAGGGTTGAAGAAGTTTAGGGATTTGGGTTTCTGCAAAACTTAAGGAGGTTTCTGCGGTGAGTAGAAACCCCTGCCCCCCACCATAAGCCGTAAACTAATCCTAAATCCCAAACTCTAAAACCTCAAAACCCTAGAGCCCCGGAGCCCTAGACCCTAAACCCGAAAATGTACGCTCTTTGGCCCGATGCCTGGAAACCGACGTGCTCTGAGAAGAGCGCTCTGCCAAGATGGCAGTGCGCTACAAACGGGAAGGCAGCAGAAAAGCAGGTCGTTGTGTTCAGGGTTTTTGGGGTTTAGGCACCGTATAGTAGAAGGCAGTGTTTAAGGGTTCTGCACGGGTCTTAAGAAGATTGTTTCGCAAGCCTTGTAAGGTTGAGCATGTAGCCGGAGACTCCAGTACTCCTTAATGAAGGAATATGGCTTTAATTATAGTAGGACCCCTAATATCATTTAAGGTAGACTTCCTTATTTGCGGGATGTTGGAGTCTCTGGATAGGATGATCCCATTCATGCCGCATCGTCCGTTCCCGGCTCCCTTTGCTTTCCTCCTTGACTGCTAGGCTTCGAGGAGCTTTGTTGCTTTTGGCTTACGTTTTAGGGTTTAGGGTGTAGGTTTTAGGGTTTACGGTTTAGGGATGTTTAGGGTTTACGGTTTGGGGTTTAGGGGAAATTCTTGGGCCTTAAATTCTCGACCTGAAGCCCTCAGCTGTGTGCGGGACCCCTCTTAAATTAAACCAAAACAAGTAAGCTTCTTTCATAGCTTTCTTGGTACCAAAGGGTACTTCTCTAAATTAGGGTCCCTGTTTAAGTCCCCAGTATATACTAGGGAAACCTTAGCAACAGGATCCTAAAAGGGACCCTACTCTCGAAAACGGCCCAGATACTTGTCTGGTGAAGGTTCGCAGTGGCTACGAGCACGTCCTGAACCACGTGAAGCAGCTCTCACATGATGACCAGCTGGCTTCGCAGTAGCAGTTTTTTGGAATTCGACCAACGTTGGATAGTTCTGGTGGCTTCCCAGACCTCCTCTTATGCACGTGATGCCCAAGCATGCCGCCAGGATGCTTCACCCCGAAACGTATCGCAGTTCAGAAAAAAACTGTGATACGAAACCCAAACCTTAAGATTTCCTAACCCCTAAACCCCCGAATCAAGTGCCTGCATGTGATGCTCTCAGAGTCTTGTGGGGACCCAATCCCGAGACCCTGAAACGGTTTAGGGTTTAGGGTTTGTGAAACGGGCTCTTGTAGAACTGCAAAGGGCTTCATGACTTACTGCAGGGGCGTTAATAATTACCAATACGGGTTCCCTATTATGATTATGTATAGTATACTGTAATATGCCCCAACACCCTCTTCTAATTATTAAGGCCCCTATGGTAGGCGCCAGGGCTGACGGATGTAGGGTGCAAGGGTATTTGTTTAGGTTTATGGGGTTTAGAGGTTCGGGTCTATATGTCTCGGGCCTTAAAGTGCGGAAGTTGTCGGGGACGATTCTTGAGTTGGTCGCGCTGTTGGAGAGCCCATCCTGGACAAATAAAGGCCGAACGAGTCGTCTGAATGCGTTGTAGTGGTATTTTGTAGTGTTTCCCGAACACGCTGATAGAATAAAGCTTCCCGAAATCCAAGTTTAGACGTTCAGGCCCTTGTGTTAGATATAAACTTAGGGCTGCGCATCGGGGCCATGGGGCTTAAACACTCTCGAAACGACTTCTGTATGTGCAAACCCTCGAAAACCATAAGCCTCAACCCAAAAAGCCCTCAACCCTCAACTTAAAACCATAAACCCCAGGCATTTTAGCTCAAAAAAGGGGTAATCCGGTAATCCTGAAGCAGAGGTTGCAATGCTTGCTTTTCGAAGGATGCCTGCACACCTGACACCCGGCTATTGGAGCCCCCTGTGCTGTGCCCTCTCAACCGGCGCTTTGAGGCTTGAGGCTTCAGGGTTTGGGTTAAGGGTTTAGGTTTCACTTGACCCTAAACCCTCTAAACCCTATAAGCCCTATAAATCCTAAACTGGGGCTTTTTAAGGTTCAGGTTTAGGGAAGTGAGTTTCATATTGAAGTTTCATCTCTTTTCGGGCAATGTAAACCACCGAACCTTGAGCTCGAAGTCCACAACGCCGTCAGCAGGGTTTAGGGTTTCAGGTTTTTAAGCCATGACGTTCTATCCTTTGTCATATCTGGGTATCATTTTACATGCTTATAGGCACTTAAACTCAGTAAGAAATAGAAAAGGTTCGGGTTCAGGGACCCTAAGCCATCACACAGGTGTGGGTTGAGATGTGCAGTTCCAGAAGATGTTGGAACCTCTTATCCCTGAAGCCCTAAACCTTGCCACATGTGTTTTGCAGGTAAGGCTTTGGTGGGAGCCCTGTGTTGGGGTGTTCTAAGTTGAGGCCTTCCCAAGCCCTAAATCTCACACCCTCTGCTTCAAGATTCATGCTGAAGATGTTGCGACATTCGGGGTCTATATCGAGGCCTGAACAGATGGATGCCTTTTCTGCTCGTAGCCCGCTGTGATTCTACAATAAAATACCCCAACATCGCATATTCTTATCATGGGTGCGACTTCAATCGTCGAGAGTTTGCAGGAGGTAGCTCCACTGCCGGATCGTGCAGCAGCCAGGGTTGTACATAGAAGCCCGAATGGGTTTTGAAGGAGCTCAATAAGGGTTCGACACGGGTTTAGGTAGGAGCATATGGGGGGTTTCCGAAAATAGGGGCCCTAATATAGGACCCTTTTAGTAGGATCCTTGTTATATGGACCCTAAAATACGGTACCCCTAATTTTCGGAAACTCACATATCATCACGAGTACAGCCCTGGTTCCAGAGAGCCCAGTGCCTCTTAACTGGGGCTGTCCTGTCAACGAAGTTGCCAATGCCAAGCGCTCGTCATAGCAGACGGGTGCCGGCCTCTGCTATTCACCGAGCTAGGAACTGGCTTGAAGAAAGCCTTGGGTTCTTATTCTTACCTTCGGTTACAAGATTTGGGATAATAATACTAATAATAATAAGAATAAGAATAATAATAAGAATAATAATAATAATAAGAAGAAGAATAATAACAAAAAAAATAATTCTTACCTTCGCTTAGTAGGGATTGGAAGAATGGTAGTAATAGTAGCTATACTTGTACCCCATTCCTCCATTCCCTACTAGCCAAAGGTAGGTCTTGTGGTCATAACAGCGGATCCTCAACTGTTGCGGATGCAGAGCAGGTTCCTACAGGTGACATGATGCTGCTGAGAAGATCCGAAAGTTGAAAAGTTGCGGGCGCGGTTTTTCAAGCACCAGCCGCGAGACAGGGAACTCCCCATGGCTCCTAAAAGCTCCCCAAAGCTCCTAAAAACTCCCCAAAGCTCCTAAACTGTGAGCTCTGAGCCCTCGCTCCTAAAGTGGAAACCCCGTGAGAGGCTTGAGCTCCGATAGCTCAAAACCCTAACGCCTTGAACCACCACAAGCTCCAAACCCTGAGCCTTAGGGGTTTAGGGTTTAGGGTTTAGCCGCCCCTCTCCCACTTCACCCCTGCGCGCCCTCACCCAAAAAAGCACAAGAACCCGAGAAGTCTGGCTCCAGACCCCCACGGGGGGAGGAGGTCCGACACGTCGAACTTAGTTGGGGCGGCTTTGGGGCGTAGCATTTCGATTTAGGATGATTGGTGATTACGAAAGAGTTCACGATTTGGGGCTTAGGATTTAGGGTTTGAAACTCGGGGGTGTACCCCTTCGGGCCATGCCGCGTTGCGGCCTCTTTGTGGCCCTCTGGCTGCTAGCCGGGGCAGCACCTCCCTGCACGTGGGATGCGACGGAGCCTTGGGCGAGTGCAATATCATTTGATTAGGGAATAGACCTCAAATCATATTTGGGATGCTACTATAATTTAAGGTTTATCCCTTAATTAAGGGATATTGGAGTCTCTGGGCTTAAATCCCGTTGCAAGGCTGTTTTGAAGGCCAATGAAGTGCCCGCTCGCTTGAGTTACAGGCATAGCTAGAGCTTACCCCAAACTCCAAAGTCTAAACTCCAAAACCTTCAATCCAAAGCACTAAGCTTTAAACCCGAAGGCCTTAGCCCTACGCCCTAAACCCTTGAAGCAGAACCTAAACCCGAAATCCTTAAACCCTAAGCTCTCAACTCTAAGCCCCAAAACACCAAACCGTTCACAAGGAGCCCTGCTACCTGCAAATTGGGAGCGTCTTCGAGTTCCGGGACCGGATCGGTCCTGGCTTCGATCGCGATGACCGGGCGATGATCGAAAACGACGCTTGCTAGCCGGTGGTATTCACGAGGTGTGTAGAGGGTCTCAGAGGATCTTCGACCGTTCTAGAGGGTTCGAGAGGGTTTTGGCAGATGTACAGATGTTGAATATGAGGATTATATAGCAATTTGGATGGATTCGATGGGGTTTGCGGGGGCCTTGCTGCTAGTTGGGGTTTATGGGGTGTACCGCGCTCTTATGCAGGTCCACCGGCTTTCAAAAGCCAAACCCTGGACCCTGAACCCTAAACCCTAAACTCTAAACCACAGACCGCCTAAGCCGTCCAAGCTCTAAGCCTAAGTCCTAGACAGTCAACCCCATCCCCCAACCCCTAACCCCTAAACCCTAAAGCCTAAACCCTAAACCCTATATCCAACAACGTCGAGTTTTTCGGGCAACGAAGGATTGCGACGGCAGGTCCCTTGGGCCATACATCGACGCGGTGAACAGCCTGAATGAAGGACGAGGCTCTGAAGAGAAAAGGGAAGCCATTCATACTGTTGATGGACAAAATCCTGCATGACCCTAAGGCCTAAGGACTCTAAACTATGGGAATTATTGTATCTTCCTTATAATGGGTATTGCAGGATTTTGTCCATCAGCAGTAGGGTTCAGGGTTGAGGGTTGAGGGTTTGGGGTTTAGAGAAGTATTCAGTATGGGGTGGAAAGGTCTGTCATGGTTCATTTATACGGGTATATTAAGGTTTCGATGATGAAAGAAGCTGCCAGAGGATGGGGTCTTTTCAGAATCGAAATAGGGTTCTTTTCAGGGTTTATTCAAGGGCGTCTTTCAGGGTTCTTATCAGGGTAGCAATAAGGGTAAGTATAGGGATCTTTATTTTTTTACACAAGCTCCTAGTAGATTCTTAGATACTAAAACCTAAACCCTGAACCCCAAGCCCTAAACCCTAAACTTCAACTGCCCGAATCCGTTTCTGGTTTTGCACACACATGCTACTCCAGTTCGGTCTTGCAGGGGCCTCACTCCCTCGGAACTAAGCCCTGAGGTAGGGTTTAGGGCCATCTAAGCCCCAGATTTAAATCCGGAACCCACCGAGAGTAGGGAGGCCACAGCAGCGCCTCTTAAAGAGCCCCCTTCAAAGTTTCAGGCTTAGAAGTCGGAAAGCCTGGTCTAGGGTTTAGGCTGTCTGACTTCTGTAGGCGCCGTACAAACTCTTTTACATTGAAAGCGACCGCAGCACTGCAACGAAGCTCTCAACCCCAAACCCGCACCCTGAACGCCGGAACTCCTTGAACCCTCCAACAGAGGGCACTTCAAAATTCTTGGATTTCCTTGGTGGTTGTACGGAGCTGCCTGTTCACCAGCAGTTCCGGGCCGTCCCTAAACCCTAAACCCCTAAACCCTAAACCCAAAACCCTAAGCCAGTCCATGCTTCAGGCATCCAGGTGCACTCTGCTGGCTTGGAGATCGCACAATCGACGCCAAAACCGAACCTCCGGCATCGATTGCGATGAAAGAATATGCTTGAATATTGAGATGAAGGAATGGGTTCCTTAAAGGGATCCTTCAACGGATCTAGAAGGGCTCTAGAAGGGAATTAAGGAATGTTCCAAGCATTCGGGGCGTGTGGTTTAGGGTCTACGTTTAAGGTCTAGGGTTTTTTTGGGGGCGGCAGCAGGCCCTAGACCATCGAAAGGGGGTTTCTACACGCCCAAAACCAGCAAGCAGCAAGACCCGTTTGCCCTAAACCCCTGAGCCATCAACTCCAAACCCAGGCCGAAGCTCAAAGAACAAGCATTCCAACGCCGAGGAAGAGAAACCCCAAAAACAAAAAAGCCCATAGACTCAGAAAGCATGAACCCAAAGCGCCGAGGAAGTACTACTACCGACTAAACTACACCCGCCTGACCTTCGACGAAGACAACTGGACTCAGGGAGAGGACGCGTTGCCCGCGAGCCCAATGCCCCACAATTAGGGAATGTTCCGTAAATGATGTAATATGGTTCAAGGTAACTAAAAATTGAGACGGTTTTACCAAAGGTTTTAGACAGGCTTGATATGGGGTTATGGGTAATTATACCTGCCATAAAGGCCCAAACTTCAAAAGGGGCGCGGCTACAGGTCATATTAGGGCTAGTCAGAGCCCCGTTCCGGATGGACACCGGGCTCTAGACAGGGATCATTCTATGGCCCCTACTGATATCCCTATAGAGTTATGTTTAAACATTAAAGAACCCCAGGCCTTAAACACTGCAGCCGAACCCGTCCTGAAAACCAATACAGGTTTAAGGGTTCAGACTTTTCAGGTTTAGGGTTTAGGGATTTAGGGTTCAGGGTTTGGAGCCTGCAAATGTGACACCCGTCTACCCCTGTCCGTAGCATCATGTAAAGTTGTGAAGTTACGCAGCCTTAAACTCAAGCCCCCCAACCGTAAACACCCCAACCCATAAACCCTGTCCTTATGGAGCCCTTCTAGAACCCTTCTCCTCTTACGGAACCCTTATATATATATATATGTATATATATATATATATCACCGTTCGAAACCCGCAGAACACCCTCATCGAAGCCTCAAAGAAGGCCTTTTTCGGCCCTGGCAGGCCCTGAGCTTTCAGCACTTTCCTTCCTGGTCCTTCATCCCTGGCATCGGCAACGGCTGCAATGACTTTCACGTGGTGGAGCAAGCCAAGGATGGGCTCGTCCGAGTCCAGGGTTGAGGGTTTAGGGTTGAGGGTTTTAGGGTTTTAGGGTTTAGGGTTTAGGGTTTAGGGTTTAGGGTTTAGGGTTTAGGGTAGGGCTTTGGGGTTTAGCAGTGTAGGGGTGAACCAAATAAATATTCAGGGTTTGGGAGAGCACAGGTTGGGCATCAGGTAGAGTCTCTGTAAGGGTTGCACAGTTGTACAGGGTTGCATAACGGTTCAACAACGGGTTCAGGGTGTAGAGGCTTGGGACCGGAGGTTAGGGGGTAAGTTGATTCGTATGACTACTCTCATCATGATTCAGCCTTATCTGCTCGGGCTGGAGAAATGATGGTGTGTTTGTGTACACCGGAGTCTACCTAGCTTAGCATAGCAGTCGGAATAATGGGTCTCAGAATCTCATCCTCTTATGGTCCATCTACACTTACACGACATAAACCCTCCCGTTTTGCAGGTGGCCAATGCAACGAAGAGAATCTGGATGACGCCGCGCGGCCCCTGGAGCCAGATGTCCAGATCCACAGGCTCGCGCGTTGGGGGTGAGCGGACGCTAAACCGTTCACACCACACTTCGTCCTAGAAAGCCCACGCCCTAAACCCTTGGCAGACAGACAAAGAAGGACGTCCACCCAACTTAAAAAACCTAAACGCCCTGACCTCCCTAAGCCCTGAGCCTGGCAGGATTTAAGATGTCAGGTGTGGTTCTTGATTGCGAACGGGCATCGGGGTAGTTAAGCCTACCCAAAGCCCTCGTGAATGCATGCTTCTTTCGGATTATCGGACAAACCTTTAACCCTAAACCCTAGACCCCTAAAAACCCTAAGCCCAGCAAGGGCTCTGGGGTTTTCCCGCCTCATGCTACTTCAACCCTCATTCCCTGCTCCGGGTGGTTCAGCACTACGGTTAGGATTTATGTTTTCTAACATCCAGAAGACTGTCGGCATGCATTACTGTTGTTCAAGTCTTCCGATTCTATAGTTTGTTGGTTTTGCAGTTTTAAGTGTTCATGCCGACAGGTTTAGCGCCCCGTGACACACTGAACCCCACACCCTCCCGTAGTCCCTGCACCCGTAAAGCAACCGACTTCAATCCTAGAAGCCCGAGCCTGCTGCAAGCTGTACTTGGAGGCCCAGGGGACTTAGTAAGTAGGTTATAAGTAGGGTTATAAGTGCCCTAAACGGAGTTACCTCAATTATAAACCTACTTATAACCTACTCACTACGTCCCCTGGGCCTCCAAGTACGTATCAATCCTCAGAACGCAGCTGTCCAAAGTCATTAAGCACACACCAACAAATGAGCCTACGACCGAAACCACGACCACCGAAGTCACAGTATGCCTTTGAAGGTTACAACCTCGCCGAACATGCGCTTCTAAAACTACACCCATGAAAGATTTACCAGCCTCACGTCTCAAGGCAACAGAAGCAAAGCCCACCCCCAAACCAAATGGATATTCCAATGGCGGAATCGTTAACACCCTGCCGTGAGAATGACTCCCCAAATCCTGAAATGCACAGAAGCCGAAACCAAACAACCCAAGCATTAGCGAAAGCCGAAGCGGTGAATCTTTAGTAGAGCCTCCATATAGTACACCTACACGACCTGACAATTGTTGAAATTCTGATAAATTTACAGGCCTCCCATGAACAAAAGGGATTCCGAAAGGACTGTTGTGGCGTGGTCTGTAAATGGGTGGTTGTCAAGATTATGGTCCCTTTTTGGGTACCCAAAATATTAGGTGCCGTATTATATTAAGGACCCAAAAAGGGCCCATAATTTCGACAACCATCCAAATAACCTCACGTTTCTTCGGCTCTTTTCTCTGCGAGGCGGTCCCCTCCCCTGGGCTTTCAGCAGCCACCTCGACTCCTGGGACTATTCCCGGAGCTCTGGAGAAAGAAATGGGTTCTTGACTAGAGTAGAACAAAGAAGGGGTTGAACAACGTTCCACAGCCTTCTCTTCCTGTGTGCACATTTTTTTTTTTTTTCTTTGCTCTCTCTCTCTCTCTCTCTCGCTCTCGCTCTGTCTCGCTCTCTTTCGCCCTCGACCTACCGATCGCTTTTGAACAAAAACGTCAGGGTCGAAAGTGCTGCAAAGTTGTTCTTTATCCGGTTAAGGGTTTACGGGTTTTGAGGGGTCAGATTTAGATAGTTTAGGCGTAAGGCTTAGCTTAGCTTCTAGGTTTAGGGTTACCTGGTTGCAGTACCCGCAGTCGCACCCATCATCCATACAAGCAAGGAAAAGCAAATGCCGAAGAACCGAGCCGAGGCACGGACTCAGGTTGCATATTCGCAAAGGAAATGGAGTTGCACGAGCCGGAAGTGGCAGCGCCCGTTCCCCAAAGCTAAGCATCGCAAGCAGTGATTTTTGCTGTTCAGTTTGTTTGAGGCAATCAACATCCTAGTTGTCGAGAAGGTCCCCGAACACCCAGACCTGTGGTTGACGAAACAGGAGGTCAAGAGGAACACCAAGGTTCGATTTGCACAGCTACAAGAATCACAGAACCATGCTCAGCCGCGTATCAGGGAAAAAGACGGAAGAACCACAACAAGGCTCGTTTTCTCTGAACACACAAAAGTGTAAAGCAATCGCCGCTCCATCAGGTGAAAAGACCAAGAACACCCGTCAAAGCAGAGCCTGAGAAGGGGGCATACACCTTCAGGCACAGCGGGCAATCATCAGGTCTCAGGTCTCGGACGCAGCGGTAATCTTTTATAAACCCTGACTCCGACACACAGACAGCAATGCTCGGTAGCAGCAGTTCTAATTGCACGACGTCCCGATCCACTGCCCTAGCTGGACGAGATCCAGAAAACGAAAGGGGGGGAAAGGTCATGCTGCTTTGGGACGAGCGTGGCCCCGGACAGGCAGTAGCGCCTTTGGGCCAAATGCCAGGCAGCCCATGGAAAAGTCTTGGCCAAAGAGCCGAAGGTTTGTTGCAAGCTCTGGGCCAGCTGAGTCGACGCATCGCCAAGCTATGTGACTGCTTAAGATCTCGGCGTGCGCGAAGGCCATAGCCGCTGCACTGCAGTGGCCCGCTCTTTGCTGTGATTCTTTCACGGAACACGCAATGATTACTCAGGCGGTCTCCGAGGCCGTATGCCGAATTGCCCGCTTGCCAACA
Organism: Symbiodinium sp. CCMP2592; assembly: GCA_905221615.1. Lineage (NCBI taxonomy): Eukaryota > Dinophyceae > Suessiales > Symbiodiniaceae > Symbiodinium > Symbiodinium sp. CCMP2592. The sequence continues at coordinate 194,636 of CAJNDT010000321.1, forward strand.
AACGGCAAGGCTGCTCGTGGAACAACTTCTCGCGCACGTGCTCTGCTTGACAAGATGAAAGAACTGACAGTTAGGTGGGCGCAAGCATTGTCATCCGAGTCGACCGTGGCGCCACAGAGCTTGATCAGGTCCAAAACGCCCTCTTCTCCATTCGATATGCCATCTTCCATGCGGTCGGCGTTGTGCAGCTTCTGTGCTGCTGCACGGCTCCACGTCTCGAGTCGCTGGTAACAGGTGCACCCTCCAACGAAGCATGACGACCCGGCATTCACCTGCGGCAGGAAGCTCCTGGATGCTGACCAAGGCCCGGCATCGCTGTTGCCGCTGAAGACAATCTTAAGATGCAGCTGATGCCGGCCTCTTGGTCCAGTGAGGCTTCCCGCGCACCTTTGCCGTGGCCGCACTGATGCTCCTTGTCTGTCTCCGCTCTACATCTTCAGCGCCTCGGAAGCATGACACGTGGCGGGCCGTGCCTGCGTCATGCCTGCTGAACCCGAGGCAAGTTCCTGCTGGAGTCAGTGAGCGCCCTTCGAGCCCCAGCGAACTGATTGTAATATACTCCTGGACATTTTGCGTGGCGCACTTATGCTTTCCGTGGGTTCTATGGAAGCACGGGTGGTGGTGGGCGCAGGTTGCGGGAGTGAGAGTGGTTCCGAGTCCTCATGCTTCATAGGAGGGTATTTTAGAGCAATCATAGCATGCATCCAGGTGCGTTCGGGAGCAGCATAGCAAGGACGGGGTAGCTTTCCTTCCAACCACGCTCTTGCGGAGTGGGTGTGCTGGCAAGCTCGGCTACGACCTCAGCCAGTACTCGCAGGGACCGAGTAGAAGTGTATGTTTTTGAGGAGCACAGATGTGAGCGCAGATATCGCGGGTGCTGTGGTCAAGCGGATGGCGGACCTTGCGGACGAGATGCAGAGCGAGGAGTATTTTGCTTCAACTGCAAGACGTTTGGCTTGCAGTCGTTGTCTGGGTCTTCCTCTGTATTCAGGAGCCCGGCTGCCACATGTTGCTGGACCGGACATGCTTCAATCCCTCGGCCACAGTGAATTCATCACTCGAGTAATTTCTCAGCGGGCCGAGCCTTTTTTCCTGACGCAGGAGGTGGGTTTGCTTCAGCGGTGTTTCGATGTTATTTGAAAAGGTACTGGTGCAAAAGCTTGTTTTACTGAAAATTTATTGGAAACAAAACGGCTGCTCACAGAGGTTCCAATTTTCGTTGTTTTCGTCATAGAGATGTTTGGGTTCCATGCGGGGTTTTAGCGGATTTCATAGGGCGTGTGCAAGCATTTCTCAAGGTTCAACGGGTCTCAATACCCCAAATTACAGCATTGACCTCAAGTTATAGCGGGCTCGATATTGCACTGCAGGCTCGATTCCATAAATCAGGGATAAGGAGGGTTCTCTGGCGGCCTTACTTATAAGGTTAGATTTTGAGCGAGGTTTAGGCTTCAAAAGTAAGTTTATAAGGGTTAGGGGTTTACGGTTTATGAGGTTTGGGTTTAGGGCTTAAGGTTGTCATCGCGTTTTGCGTTGAAGGTTGAAGGGGCGGGGTGCTGCCAGGACGGCAGCCCAACAATTTGCGCTGAAAGGGGCCAAGAAGGCGGCAGTGATTTATTGGTGCTGCTCCTTGGTCAACAAGCAGTGCCTGTTTGCTCGTTCTTTTCTTGGCTCTCCTCGTGAAATTGCGTCCTGCTGTAGCCGACAAGGCAGCCGTAGAAACATCGTATAAAACCTTTATAAAGCCCTTGTCTCACCCTACAATATATCACAAAACAATATAAGACTTGATCAAGCCCTAACCGGATACAGGGGAACCCAGGCACCAACACCTTCTTCACCGGCGTTGGACAAGGGGCCTTGCAACACCTGGCTGCGAACGGCTTTGATGTAGTGAAGGCGGGGTGCTACAGAAACAAAGCCCGGACCTTAAGCTACAAACGCCCAAAGCCCGTGCCGTCCTATTCTAAACCCCAAGCTCCAAGCCCTAAAGCCCGAGTGCCTTGGGGAGAGGAGGCCCCGGCGGCTGAGGGTGTGGCGTAAAGGGCTGAACCGGAACGAGGAGCCTCAACCTCTATATGCCTTCAAACGCGTCCAGCTCTTCTCGGTTTTGGGCGTGCGTATTTCTTGAATTAAAGGTTGGGGCCAAAAGGGGGCGCTGGGGGGTAATTTTGTCAAGTCTTCTTCTCCTACTTGTTCTTTTTGACTGTTCTGTTCATTCCAAATCCCCCTACACCGATGCTGCTTTGTTTGCTGTGATTGTGGTGAGCCAGCCCTGAAACGATGACCCCATGTCAAAAAGACTCAAAACCGCAAGGGGTGGGAATAATCAGGAAAATTATTCCTGAGCCCATTCTATTGATGGAGGTCCTACATCAGACCATCAGCCCTTCCCCCCAGACTCTAATACGTATAGGTCCCTGAATAATTGGAATAGGGTTTAGGGGTACACTATGCCATAAAATGACAGTAAGGAACCCCCAAAAGCCTTATTCTCCTTATCAAGGTCCATAAGGTTTTTGGGGTCCATTGTATATACTTTCCTCATGATGCGGAACCCCCAAAACCCTATTCTGGTTATTAAGCGACCCGTGTTAGACCCGGAGATTTACTCGAAAGGCATATGAGGTGCAAGACAACATGACGGTCCTCGAGGAGGCTATCGACTGGGTCATCGCCGAGAGAGTGGACGTCGTGCTGACCTCGCTGCTTCTTGGTGTAAGTTTCAGAGCTTTGCAGTGATGGAACCCGCGTAAGATCCGATAGAGCACAAACAAATCCTCTACACAACTTCCGGTTTTCCTTTAAACATTCAGCCCTCAAACCTAAACCCTAAACGCCAAGCCTCTCACGCCAGGACCACGGGAGTCTTCCAACTCTTCCTGGAGAGCCTGGAAGCTAATCGAAATCAGAGCCTCGCCCTGACCTCTTAGTAGGGTTTCACGGGGCTCATATTAGCTTTTTGCGCGTTTATAGTTTTTTTTGATGGGTTCTCGACTTCGCCCTTTTTGGCGGTTTTGGGCTTCAGAGTTTTGTTTCCTAGATTTCCGGTTTCAGCATATCCTTCGGTTTGCGGCTGTGGAGTTTTGCGCTCGGGTTGGAGGTTTTAGGTTAGAGCTTCGCGGTAGATGGTAGAAGACTATGGGTGTGGCTTGCTTCCTATCTGGGGTACCGGAGCAAGGGACAGCTAGAGATTAGTCTCGAAGTTTTATATAGAACTGACTATACCAGGGAGGCAGAGAGAGGCCATCGAACCCTCTATCTTCAATCCGAAGCCCTTGTAGCTAGGTACGTGCCCGACGGCATCTTTGCAGTGAATCTCCCTTGGAAGAGAGAGGGGGAGGCATGCTTTGGCTTGGGCGAGACTTGCAGCCACATCCTCACAGGCACTCCTGGGCAGCAGGAGGGAGATCCCTCAATTTAAGGGGACCCTTCTTAACCCTACTTCTGGCTCTCTTAAAAGGGACCTTATTCCGAGGGTCTATATTCGCAAGGGTCCCCTCGATCCCTCGGCACCGGTAACCCATAGATTACAAACCCCCGAAACCAAGGGATATGCCTTTGACTATGCGGGGTTCTTATACCTCAAGCTATAGGGGGTCTTCTTGTGTGTTGAGGCGTATTCTGTAATTAAGGGTTTTGGCAGGCTCTGGGAGAAAGACGCCGAACCAAAGCCTCAAGCTTTCGAAACCCAGGCTTCCTACCCCTTCCGCCACCCATATCGTAGAAGTATAGTTCAGGGTTGAGGGTTTAGGGTTTCGGGTTAGCAGCCTCAAAAGGGTCAATAGTTACCAAGATTCTTCCCGGGGTTCCAGCCAAAGACTCCTCTTCAAATCATCAATCAAAGCCCCGAAAATGCCCGAATCCGAAACATCCAACCTCCCGCGGCCGTGATCCTCAGGCCTTGCACCCCGAAAAGCCTGAACCCTAAGCTTGAGCTGAAGCCTTACACCCTCAAACCCTTACACCCTAAACCCTAAATCCCAGAAGCCTAACCTTAAAGCCTTACCCCTTCCCCCAAGGTTCACTCAGCTCTGAAGCATCAAAGGCGGGCCTTAAGCACTAGGGTTTAGGGTTAGCCGCAAGTTCCAAACATAAAGCCCCAACTGCTAAAACAGTGAACAGTGAAGCCAGAAAAGTTAAACAAGCACCTACTCCAGGGTGTATAAGGGCTTGACTAAACATAAACCCTATTCGTCGGGGTTCCTTACTAGGATTATAGCACAAGACCCCGCACAACCCTATTCTAATGATTAATACTCTTATACTCAACCTTAAGATTAAAATCCAACTACAAAACCCGTACTGGAAGCTAGCAAGCCCTATTCTACTAATTATGGCGCCGACAGAAAGTGCGTATTCTAGAACCCTTGAAGGAACCTGAAAACCACATAAAAGGCCTATTCTAACTGTTCAGGCTCCGGCGTTGAACTGAGAGGACTTGAGCTCCTACGCTTCAGGCGCCCAGCCCTTCGTGTTTCCGCAGATCACGCACGTGATTCGCGACGGCGTCATCGGCTCCTTCGTACTCAAGTAAGTACTTGGGGGGTTAGGGGACTTAGTAAGTAGGTTACAAGTAGGGTGATAATTGGTGTACTCCATTTAGGGTACTTACAACCCTACTTGTAACCTACTTACTAAGTCCCCTGGGCTTCTAAGTAGCCGAGTAGCCTTTAGCTATTGATTTGCGGTACCTCGAGTCCTAAACTCCCAGGTTCCTGAACTTCGACACTTCTCCCGACGCTGGAGACCAAAAGCCCCGAACCCGAAAATCCTGAACTTTGAATCTTAAGGCATAGAAGAAAGCCCCGCATTAGACGACCCTGAACCTTCTCGTCCCCGTAGGACCTTCTTGGGTGGGTAGCTGTCAAAATTAGGGCTCCTTTATGGATACCCTAAAAATTAGGTGCCGTATCAAAATTAGGGACCCAAAACGGGACCATAATTTTGACAACCACCCAGATAGGAGCCACTACAAGCACTTACACATAGACTCTTAAACATAACATCCTCACAAAGCGGGTTGGAACCCAACGCCTAAAACCTTAACTTCTAGGCCTGCAGGGGGGGGGGGGGCGAACAGGCGTGGAACACCGAAACCCACAGTTTCCGCCATGCACCCAAAACCCGAAACCCTAATGTGGGAACCTGATTAAGAAACCCTAGGTCTTTATTAGGGTTCCTCATATGAGTCCTACTATTTTGGGGTTTTAGGCTCAGGGTTTCTTAATCAGGTTCCTATATAAACCCAACACCCCAAAACCCTCCTCGTGATAGAAAACCGCGTGTGGCGCCCTAAAGGGGACCCAATTTTTTTTGACCCTTTTATTTTTTATTTTTTTGCCCTTTTTTTTTGTTTGCCCTTCCGTGGGAAGGAAGGAAGGAAGGAAGAGAGGAAGAGAGGAAGGAGGGAAGGAAGAAAGGAAGGAGAAAACAAACAAGGAAGGAAGCAAGAAAGGAAGGATGGAAGAAAAAAGGAACGTAATCGTATATACACTGATACCTGCGCAACACTGGACTTCATTGATGGCATTGCAGGTCACCCATGCCCGATCAAAGCTATGAATCAACGATGCAGCACGCGCGCAGGATTGCAACTCGGCACCACCTTCCACAGGCATGGAGGCATCGATGCGTAGCAAGAAGCAAAACCCAGTGAGAACCCTAAACCCTAAACCAGAGGCATATTCCCATGTGGGAAATGTTGGTTTTTCCAGGGAAACACCTAGAAAACGAACCAAAAACAAAGCAATGAGTTAATCTCATGAAAAGATATAAGAAATTATGTTTTTCCGTGGAAAACCAAGTAAACGAATCAAAACGAAAGAATTCATAGGAACTCCTTCAAAAAGTGGTATTAATCTTACGAGGCTATACAATGTTGGTTTTCCTAGGAAAAACCAAGACAACGAACCAAAGAACAACAATGAACACCAAATAGAGAGAAATAACATAAATGCTCCCAAAACAACTTCACTCGTTTGTTTTCCTGCGTAAACGGAGAAGTAAACATAGACAAATACAGGTCTATGGATGTAGATATGGACATATCGAGAAAATCCTGGTTTTCCACCTTAAAACTAGATACAAGATTGGTTTTATACTAGGGAAATATAAACAAACTAGAAGTTTTCCTATGGGAACGTAGGCAACCCCCCCCAAACCCGAAACCCGGGAACGTAGGGAACTCCCCTCCCCCCTAAACCCTAAACCCTGAACCAGAAGCATATTCTCATATGGGAAATGTTGGTTTTTCCCGGGAAACACCTAGAAAACGAATCAAAAACAAAGCAATGAGTTAATCTCATGAAAAGATATAAGAAATTATGTTTTTCCGTGGAAAACCAAGTAATCGAATCAAAACGAAAGAATTCATAGGAACTCCTTCAAAAATGGTATTAATCTTACGAAGCTATACAATGTTGGTTTTCCTAGGAAAAACCAAGACAACGAACCAAAGAACAACAATGAACACCAAATAAAGAGAAATAAGATAAATGCTCCCAAAACAACTTCACTCGTTTGTTTTCCTGCGTAAACGTAGAAGTAAACATAGACAAATACAGGTCTATGGATGTAGATATGGACATATCGAGAAAATCCTGGTTTTCCACCTTAAAACTAGATACAAGATTGGTTTTAACCAGGGAAATATAAACAAACTAGAAGTTTTCCTATGGGAACGTAGGGAACTCCCCCCTAAACCCGAAACCCGGGAACATAGGGAACTCCCCCCTAAACCCGAAACCCCTAGCCCCGCCCCCACCCCCCGCCCCCCCCCAAAAAAAAAAGGGCAAAAAAAAAAAAAATAAAAGGGTCAAAAAAAAATCTCCACCCCGCCCTAAAGCAAGGCTTAAATGGCTCGGAGTATGCAGAACTCCTGGGCACCGAGCCGATCTACGATCCGGAGGTGGGTTTGTAGAGGTTTGCGTAGTATGGGGTCCTAAATACTTTAATTACCAATATATACTATTTTGGGGGGGTTTCCTTCTTATAGTTTTTGTATAACATACACCAAAACCCGAGTCTAATTGTTAAGGCCCCTATATTAAGAGTCTTAACAGGGTCTTTATCACTTTTTGCCGGGGCTTTAGAGGGTTTGTAGAGTGCCTCATAATGGGTTTAGAGCCTTTTTACGCGGTTCTATACTATGGTGTTTCAGTTCTTTCATTTTGAAATTTATGCAGGGTTAGTACGAGGCTGGATGATGTTTTGCACAGACTACATGTTTTTTGTAAATCAGGTGCTCTAATGTGCTATGCAATTCTATGGGTTTGTAAGGAGGTTATACTTTAGGGTGGGATTTTGAGGGTTACAGCATACATGCTACGTAAAGGCTCCAGCTGAGGGTTTAAGGGTTGAGGGTTTAAGGTTTGGGGTGTAGGGTTTACAGTAGAAGCCAGAAAGTTGGAATATCATTATCGTAACCCCTTTGCGGTAAATTATAGGGGATCCTACCATTAATCCATATTCCAACTTTCTGGAGTTCCCTTTATGTAACGGTTAAGGTCTGTGGTTTTCAAGGTGTCTCCTAAACCCCGAAGTCAGTCTGAAGCTTTCACTCGAAGGTGGGCTTGTCGGCCTTCTTGCAGGCAGTTCAGACTGTCTTCCAGTGCCTTAGTTGCTGAGAAGATCGATTTTTTCGGCTTGGGTATGGGGCCCGCTTAAGGTTCAGGGGCTGGGACGGTTAAGGCCACTTAAGGTTTAGGAGTTGTTGCTGCTTGGTGGCACAGTGTCTGAAGATACCAATTCCAACAGAGCCCAAAACCCTAAACCCAAAATCTCAATTTAAACTTTCGGACGTAAACCCTAAACCCTAAAGCTAAACGCTAAACCCAAAACCCTAAACCCAAACCCTAAACCGTAGATCCAAAACCCTAAAACCCAACCCTAAACCCTAGATCTAAAGTTAAACCCTAAACCCAAAATCTCAAGTTAAACCCTAAACCCAAAACCCTAAAACGCAACCCCATACTCTAGATCCAAAATCCTAAGCCCTAAACCCTAAGTCGGAACCTTAAGCCCTGCTCCCGAAATCCCGAAATCCCAAACCCAACGCACCAAAGCCTCATATGGGAGTTTCCTCAACTTAGGGGTACCTTAGGGTTCCTTCAAAGGGTTACTTTTAGGGTACTTTCAGGGTTCCTTTAGAGGGCTCTATAAGGGTGTAGAGTTTCCGGAAATTGGGGTTAGTTATTTTGGGGTCCTTATAAAAAAAAGATCCTACTATTTAGGGTGCCAAATAAGGGTCCCCTATTTTCGGAAACTCCCATATGTGCAGCCTTTACCTGGGTAGGCCGTTGGGTCAGTTAAAATTTTTCCCTGGTGTTTTTTGAAAGGAACTAGCTCAAAACCTACACCCCCTAAACCCTAAACCCTAAACCCTAAACCCTAAACCCTACACCCCTAAACCCTTTGCCCCGAACCCTAAACCCTAAAACCAAGGTTTCGGGAAGTCAAGGATCCGGCAAACTTGCTGCACTCCCCACTGGATCCAGAGGCTAAGCAAAGAAGGAAAGGACAAGGCTTCGGGGGGTGTTTTGCAGTTGCTTCAACGATGTTTTTTGTGGTCATGGGTTTCGGTTTTGTTTTTTTCGACATGTTGCAGTTTTGGTAAAATGTAGGGTCTGAGAAGGCTGTTGCGGGCTTTATATCATTTTTTGCTTCCTTTTCGAGTTTCGAGTTCCGGGCTTGGGGGCTTGAGTGTCTTAGGTTCTGGTGGTTTTGGGGTTTAGGGTTTAGGGTTTTCTGGTGGTTTTGGGTTTGCAGCTTAAGGGTTCAGAAATCCTTTACTACTAGGAAGTCCAAGTTAGAGTTATAGTCTACAATACGTCAAAACCCTATTATAGGGGCCTAAAACAAATGCCAGTAATTGTTCCGGGGCTCCTGGTTAAAATTGGAGTATGATATACACCCAAACCATGAAAAATAAGTAAAGCCTGCAACACCCGTAAATAAAATCCTTGAAAGAAGGCATCGAAACTTGTCTAAACCCTGCTCTCATTACCCATAGGCCCCATAGTAGTTCATTTTTGGGATTACCTTATAGGTTTCTACATATGAACCCCAAAAAGGAACTACTATGGGGCGTATGGGTATTGAGGCCACGATAGTACGCAAACCCTAAAGGGAACTCCAGAAAGTTGGAATATGGTTTCAGGGTAGGATACCTTATAATTTACCATAAAGGGTTTAGGATAATCATATTCCAACTTTCTGGCTTTTACTTTAAGCCCTAGACCCTGGCGGCCCTTAACTCGAAGAGCCGCCAAGCCAACAAAGCAGGGTTTAGGGATTTAGGGTCAAAGCCAGAAAGTTGGAATATGATTTCCTACCATGAAACCATATTCCAACTTACTGGAGTTCCCTGTAGGGGTTTGGAGGTTTAGGTTTAGGGTTCAGGGTTTAAGTTCTAGGATTCAGGGCTTTGGATGTTTAGAGGTTTAGGATAGGCAGGTTAGAGGTTTAGAGGTTTCAAAATGGACCCTCGACCTCACACCCTCAACTCTCAACTGATCCTCAATCCCAGACTCTATACGCCGACACTGACGATGTGGAGACGGAGTTTGGGGTTTAAGGTCTTCCCTAAACCCTGAACCCTAAACCCTTCACCAACAAATGAGGATGTCTATCTGGCCGTGAGGGACTTGATGCTCTCGGGTGAATCTTTCGGCAACACTTTTGCTGGGCCGGCTGCGTTCAACCCATGGGGGCAGATCAACGGCATGCCCCCGCCGACGTGCACCATCAAGGACAATGAAACCCTGTCGGTACCTTGACGGATCATGGATTCATGTTTCAGTGGGGCGAATTGCCATACAACCAACACGATATTCAAGCCTAACTTCGGTTAGGGTATCTAAAGCTTTACGTGACTTTATTTGCAAACAACTATCCGTAAGTCTCTGAATCTCTGTACAGTCGAACGAATAGAAGCTCCGCAGAAAACACTAGTAAACCCTATATCCTAAATTCTACCACCCTACACCCTATGTTCTCAACCGTTCAAGCATAGCTCAACCTTGGATCATTTTCGTTTCTCTCTGGAGCTTCTTGAACATCTGAGCCGATACCCGAGCAAAAAAACCTTGCTTTAGCTTCCCTGACATATCCAGCAAACTACACATCTGTTTTACCCGCTGCTCGTGGCCCTTCATGTAAATTCTTATCCTGAAGCACCCCAAGCATGCGCCCTAAACCTCTCTACCCATTGTAATCTAAACTTTGACTTCGTGGCTCTTGATCAAAGCTCGTGGCTCTTGATCAAGACTCGTGACTCTAAACCCTAAACCCTAAACCAACCCTAAACCCTAAACCAACCCTAAACCCTAAACCCTAAACCAACCCTAAACCCTAAACCCTAAACCAACCCTAAACCCTAAACCCTAAACCAACCCTAAACCCTAAACCCTAAACCAACCCTAAACCCTAAACCCTAAACCAACCCTAAACCCTAAACCCTAAACCAACCCTAAACCCTAAACCCTAAACCAACCCTAAACCCTAAACCCTAAACCAACCCTAAACCCTAAACCCTACTTGATCAAACTCGTGGCTGTGGATCAGTCCTAGGGTTTAGGCCCCAGGGTTCAGGCCTTGGGTTCAGGGGTGTTAGGGTTTAGGCCCTAAGGGTTTAGGGTTGTTTAGGGTTTAGGGTTTAGGGTTTAGGGTTTAGGGTTTAGGGTTTAGGGTTTAGGGTTTAGGCCCTAAGGTTTAGGCCTGGTTTAGGCCCTACGGTTTAGGGCCTAGGGTTTAGGCCTTACGATTCAGGGCCTCGGGGGTTAGAAAAGACTTTGTTCATGAATTCAAACTCTATGGGCGGGGGGCGGTTTTGTTTTGAGAAAAGCTTGGAAAGACATTTCCGAAGCCAGAGACGCTGAACCCTCTGCTCTAACAGAACCATAAACCCTAAACCGCGCAAGGTACTCTTCCCACCGGAGTATGCTGATGCCCCCTTCAATTACCCGTTACCAGCTGCGCGGACATGTGAGGAAGACTGGCGCCTTGGATTTTATTGGGCTTAGGGTTCAGGGCTCATTTTAAACCGAACCCCAAGCCTGGGAGCAATTCTGGGATGGTGGACTGCTTTTGTGTTGCTTGTTTTACTCCACTGCCGCCCTGCACTCTCACTGACACGCGGCTGCAGGGCTTGCAAGCGGCCCAAAAAACGCTGGTGTACTGCATCGGGCCTAAAAAAGCAGACTCTCTGGTTTCATCAGAAAAAATTTCTCGGCCGCTACCGGCAGGTTGCAGAGCCAACAGGCTCGGAACAAGCAGAAACCTCTGGATGCCAGCGTGCGGACAGCAAAAACACTTTTAGGACCCAGTGGCAATGTCATGTCCAAACAGACCGCGGAACAAGAAAAACTTTACGGGGTTCCGTTTCAGGGGTTCCTTGCAGGGATTCTTTTGAAGGGTTCCTTAAATCCGTTTCTTTTGGGGGTTTCTTTTTTGCCCCCAACATCCACATCCATGAACCTCTGGACCACGAAAGTTGCGTAGAACCCCCTGCAGGACCCTGAGTAAGGTAGCCCCAATGTCAAGAAGCCCTACAAAACCCATAAAACCCCTTGTGACATCTCGATATAGCCGTAGCTGACCCCTGTAAAACCCCACACCTTTCAGGTACAAGGTTTGGAGACCGACCAATGAAAGCTGCCTTCTCTGCCACGCTGACTGTAGACCATGCCCTGCAAATAGCCAGCGCGACGGTGATGCCTTCGCCTGCAGCTGCCGCCGCGGTTTCTACGAAGCTGCGGCGGCATTAGGGCATGGCACAGGGCTTCTAGCTTTTAGGTGGATTACTGGTCTCGGGCTCCGGATTTAGGCGTTTGGGTGAAGGCTTTGTGCCCCAAGCCCCGTCGGTGTCAAGCTTCTGCCTAACCGTCCCTTACAAAGCCTGGCGTTTGGGCTTGAACCCCACAATCGAAACCCGATCCCTATATAATCCACAAGACAATTAACAACCCTTAGTTCCCCAATGATCCTGGACAAGCAAGCAATGGTGCTTTGGATGTAAAACCCATTAAACCTTTCAGAAGAAGCTTTTATTTTGGGAAGTGGCTTTAGGATACTGGGTCAGCTAGTGTTGCGTATTCGCATTGTCTCCACAATACACAGTACTCCTTGCGCGAGCATGCTGTACAACATCCCCCATGACTGCGGCTTACTTATGTAGGTCCCGAACTCCTGAACCCAGAGATTCTAATGAAGGAATATTCCTTAAATCATATTAAGGATCCTACTATAATTTAAGGTATATTCCTTAATTGAGGGATATTGGAGTCTCTGGGTTGTCTCTATTTCGTAAGCATTTGGAAAACCTTGTGCTGACCCGGGCCGAAAGTCTTAAAAAAGGGAGTTTCAGAAGCAAGGTAAGGGCCTCTGATGTAGCCCTAAACCCTCAACCCTAAACCCTAAACCCTAAAACCTAAACCCTAAACCCCAGCCCCTAAAGTTTCGGATACTTAGCATCACTTCCCCCCCTATATAAAACCGAGAGTCGTTGGGATTGAAAACTAAATAGAATACAATACTGACCAGTACTATAATTAGACTAGAGTTCCTTTAAAGGGCTCTTAAAAAGCCTCCTGCTAATAGGGTTACTATAACTGGTATTATGGGGTTTAATGCAGTGGCCTACATAATTACCTATACCGGGGGGTTCCTTATTATAGTTGTAGTATAATGGGCCCCGAAACCCCATTTTAATTATTAAGGGGTACTAGAGCATAACTAGAGTAAGGAATCCTCCGAAACCTATTCTAACTATAAGGGCCCCCTACATTACACCCTAAATTCTACAGCCTTGACCCTAAGCCTCAAAGCCCAACGGTGAGCCAAGGAGGGATTGGATTCTGAATGTCTGGAGTGCCCCACCGGGGTGATCTGCGAGGATGGGGCTAAGCCCTAAACCTTGCCTGTAGCCGAAAAGACCTACCTTTTTAAGGACTTATATATAGAAACCATAATAAGGAACCCTAAAAAGATAGGTCTTTTCGGCTACAGGTGGACCCTAAACCCTAACAACCCAAAAAAGCCAGGACATGGGTTCAGGGTCGAAGCTCTAAGCCTTCCCCCCCCGGGAACCGGCCCCCGAATCCTGAATCTGATTCTGGGTATAGGGTTTAGGGTTTAGGGTTCAGGGGTTTGGGGTTTAGGGTTTAGGGTTCAGGGGTTTAGGGTTTAGGGTTTAGGTTTTAGGGTTTAGGGTTTAATGAGGGTTAAAGGGGTTTCAGAAGATAGTAGTATCCTTCATGCAAAGGCTCTTGAATGCAAGCAGCCCTATTCAAGAGCCTCCCTAAAGAGAGTCTTAACAGCTTTTGACTTGTGCCTTTTTTGAGTTTCAGAATCCAGAACCATGGAATACCAAACCCTAAACCCTAAACCCAACACCCGAAACCCTAGTCAGACTCCGAGACTCCGGAAGGGAAAGCTTAGCATGAGGGTTTGGGGTTTCGGGTAGCCTGAACTGTCACATCAACCACCCCAAACTCCACAACTTCAACCCCAAACCCTAAGGGTTTGGGGTTTAAGGTTTCCTGTGACCCCAAACCCTACGAAATAGTTATGACTCCTTAATTAGAGGGTCCAACCCTTGAAACGGTAGGTTTTCGGATCCCAAGGTTAGGGCTAAACCCTAAACCCCCCCCAAAGCCTAAACCCCAAGCAGCCCCAATCTGAATAGTGACAGGTAGGGTTTGGGGTTTGGGGTGTAGGCTTCACGATTGCGGCGGTCCCAAGATCAGAACGCCCATCTAGAGTCTCTACATATTTGCATTCGATCTTTCCAGCACGGCCTAATCCAATTTTGAAGGCCGCTGGTTAGTGTTGCTTCCAGCCGCCGTGAGGATCGCTGTTGCGAGGTAGCCGTCAAGGAAGCCCTTTACAAGGTTTAAGGTTGAAGGCTTCATAATTTTGAGTCTAGTTTAGGGTTGGGGTCTACGGTTCGGGGTTCGACCTTGCAAGTTGGGGGGTTTTGGTAAAGATATGAAAGGTCCTTGAATTCTTCTATGGTCTTTCCTCAAGATACCTGCTCACCAAGAGTCCAGAAGATGTTCCCAATGCTCCTTTTCTTACCGAAGACCAAAACCCTAAACCCCAAACCTTGGACCCATGTGGGCTTTTCGTAGCATAGACTCTTATGCAGACGGAAAATAGGCCCTTAAAGAAAAAAACCTTGGGTCCACAGCCTAAGCCCCAAACCCACACCCTCAAAGCGCCAGAACCCCAAACTTTGAAGTCCAAGCCAAGGGCCCTCAGAAACCCTTTCAACCTCGAGCCCACGACCCTTAACATAGGGGCCTAAATAAGTACCAACACTATCCTGGGGGTTCCTTTTTATAAGAAAAGTATAGTGGTCCCCAAAGCCCTATGCTAATTATTAAGGCCCCTATTATCCGAGAGAAACCCTGCATCTTCCAAGGCTGAGCCCTGAGCCCTTGGCTCCAAACCCAAGACCTGAAACCATACTAGCAGCAATTCAAGGCCAAAATTCCTAGATACAAGGAAGCCCTAAAAAAGGGTTGTTGGTACGTTTACGAAACCCATATATCTGCAGCCCTAAACTCTGAACCTGAACCCTGAACCCCGAGAGCGTCGAAGTCCTAAGCCCTACAGTTGAAGCTGGAGCCCCTGTAACTCAGAGACTCCAATGTCCCTGAATTAAGGAATAGTCCTTCAATCATAGTTGGGATCCTACTATAATTTAAGGTATATATTCCTAAATTAAGGGATATTGGAGTCTCTGGAAACTCCCAAAAATTCCCTTGGGAGGCGCCTGGCTCCGAGCTGGTTAGCCTGAACCTCTCTCGAGGCCGGATTGGGCCTAGCTCGGGATACTGTAAGGTCCCCCCCAAACAGCACAGGCTACTGGCGATTTGTGCGGGATGTCGCCGACGTCTATGCTTGCAGCACTGCAGATGCTTGCGTCTTGACTGCAGTTTCAGCAGGCGTATTCTCTCGCCGTTCGGAGTTTTAGCCGCAACAATACTAACACGCTCCTCTCCTCTTCCTCCTCAGCACAAGCACCAGCACCGGCACCGGCAGCGGCTCTGCCCCGGCACCTGCAGCACCAGCAGCAGCACCGGCATCACCAGCATCACCAGCATCACCGGTACCAACAGCACCAGCACCAGCACCCGCACCCGCACCCGCGCCCACGCCCGCGCCCGCGCCCGCGCCCGCGCCCGCGCCCGCGCCCGGCAGCAGCAGCAGCAGCAGCAGCAGCAGCAGCAGCAGCAGCAGCAGCAGCAGCAGGTGCAGCAGGTGCAGCGGCAGCATCATTGTTATAACTATTAGCCTTAACATCATTAGCATTAACATAATTAGCATGATTAGCGTAACTCGCATTAGCATTGCTAGCAAGATTAGCATGAGTAGCATTGCTAGCATTAGGATTATTAGCATGATCAGCATTATAAGCCTTGTGAGCACATGAGCAGCACTAGCATTATTAGCATTCGCATTACTTACTTGCAGTACTCCCGTTTTCAGCATTACGAGCATGATTCGCATCATTAACATTCGCATGGTTAGCATGATCCGTACTTTTAGCCGCGTCGCAATACTGGTCTTGATAGCCTGATTGACAAGACAATGATGTTGAGTACTCCACCATGACCAACACCATCATCACCATCATCATCACCACCATCATCAACGTCATTGTCATCGTCATCACCATGGCCATGATCATCATCGTCACCATCAGCACCACCACCATTACCAAAAGACCATCATCATCATCATCATCATCATTTTTATCTTGATTAGCATCACCATCGTCATCAAACTCATCATCATTATCATCATTATCATCATCACCATCATCACCATCATCATCACCATCGCCATCAGCATCGCCATCACCATGGCCATCACCGTCGCCATCACCAGTGCCGTCGCCATCGCCATCACCATCATGACCACCACCAGCATCACAACCGTCATCATCATCATCATCATCATCATCATCACCATCATCGTAATCATCGTAATCATGGTCATCTTCATAACATAAAGAGAATGATAGATACGGCTTGGTGATGGTTTTGGATTCATGTCATAACGTAATCGTGGACCATGACAAGACGTTGAAGGCAAAAAGGCATAGATGCACCAGAACCGCCACCAGCACCACCAGCACCACCAGCACCACCAGCACCACCAGCACCACCAGCACCACCAGCACCACCAGCACCACCAGCACCACCAGCACCACCGGCACCACCAGCACCACCGGCACCACCAGCACCACCAGCAGCACCGCCAGCAGCACCTTCCTTCATCAGCACCACCAGCATCGCCAGCACCAGACAAGCACCAGCAGCACCAGCGGCACAAGCATCATCGTGATCGCCATCGTTCCCATCCTCCTTCTCAGCTTGGTCGTCATAGCCGCATGGCCACCATCATGATGCCGATCCTCGGGATCAATCCCGTCATCCGATCTTATGCCCAATTCAGGTCTCGGTGGTACCGCCGTTGGGGACGAGGGCTGTCAGGAGGGCCATGAGGGGCCCAGATGTGAAGAGTGTTCCGACATGTTCTTCCGCGACCTCTGGCCCGCATTTGTGGGTTCAGGTTTAGGGGCTTAGGGTTTAGGGTTTAAGGTTTAGGGTTTAAGGTTTAGGGTTTCGGGTTTAGGGGCTTAGGGTTTAGGGTTTTTAGGGGTTTTTAGGGTTTCGGGGCTTAGGGTTTAGGGTTTAGGGTTTAAGGGGTAGGGTTCCGGGTGTAGGGGCTCAGGGCTCTCGCCTCGACAGGGGGCGTATCAGTTGCTATGAGGAGTTTTAGATGGGACTGTCCGAAAATTAGGGGTACCTTATTTTGAGTCCCGATAATAAGGATCCTAGTATTCAGGGTACTATATTAGGGTCCCTTGTTTTCGGAAACCCCCATCTGGTTTTACGAGGGCTTCGTGAGGGTGGTGTAGGATTTTGAGGAACTCCGCGCAAGCGGCCATTTTTGAGAAAGCATCCGTGTCTCTGTATGGCAAAGCAAGGCAAGTTCCTGAACGCTCTAGGGTCTTTGGGGGAGTTCAGGGTGTTTAGGGGTTTCGGGTGCTTATGAGGTTTGCTGGTTCAGGGACTTGTGGGGAATTTGGGATGTTGAGGGTGTCTAGGGTGGTTAGGGGTTTGGGGGGGGTTTAGCGAAACCCTAACCGCATAAACCCACAACCCCTAAACCCTAAACCGTAACCAAACCCCTAAGCCCCCAACCCTTGAGACCCTACACCCTAAACCCTGAACATTAAAGTGACTTTGAAAGGACCCTAAACCCCTGACCCTTAAGCCCTAAACCCTAAGCCTTCACATAAAGGGATCCCTAAAGGACCCTTAAGGGTTCCTTTTAAGGGTTCCTTTATCGGAACCCTTAGGGGAACCCTTGCATTAGCCCTTTTAGGATCCCTTCAAGGACCCCTAAGGGTTCCTTTAAGGGTTCCTTTATAGGAACCCTTAAGGGGAGCCCTTATAGTAGCCCTTTAAGGATCCCTTAAAGGACCCTAAGCCCCTAAGCTCAGGAGCCGGACACCGGCCGATGCCGAGCGTGCTCCTCTACGGTGATATTTTTGGGCCCGGTTCCTCGGAGGCTCGAGGACTTTGTGGGCTTCCTCGAAGGGCCGCCTTTTAGGGTTCCTTTGTAGGGGTGCATTCAAGTGTAAGGGTTCTATGGGATTCTCATTTTGGTTGGGGGTTTAGGACTTCGACTCACAAGTTTCAGGCCTTTGGTATGTGAGGGTTTGGTTTCTGTCAGTTGATTTTGGGGGTTTAGGGCAGGGTGTCAGGGTTCGTCGGTGGCCTCCCTCTACCCTGAACCCTGAACCCTAAATCCCGGACCCTCAAGCCCTAAACCTTAAACCATAAAGCCCCTAAACGCTAAACCCCAAGGTTCAGTGGCTGGCGGTGATGTTGGCGGCTCTGCTCTGTATCTTCATCTGCTTCGGACGGAGGATCCGCCATTTCCTCGACACTGGGCCATGACAGAGGTTCTATAATAAAGGTTTTAAAGTTCATTCTGAAGGGGTTCCTTAAGGGTTCCTTTAAGGGTTCTTTCAAGGGATCCTTCGAGGGTTCTTTTAAGCATCGCAGGTTCGATAAGGGTTACGATAAGCGGTTGCGACATGGTACTTTCTGAAAACCAGCGGTCCCTTATGAAGAGGTCTTTAGAGAAAGGATCCTACAATCTAGGGTCTCTATGGTTTGCAGCCTAGCACTTCCGAAGAGAGTGCAGAGCGAACACTGAAGATCTTTCGGCTTATGTGGCTGGACGCGATCCAGCCCTTGTTGCAGGAGCTCAGGTGGCATAGCCTTAGTGTGCCGAGCCATAACTGCTCTTGGTCCATCGCTGCCCTCGCTCTGCTTACACTTGGTGCTGTGCTGATTGGCTGCTGCTGCGGCTTCATCATTACCGCACTGTTTCTGTCTGGGGCTTGCTGGGCTTTCGTGGGCCGAGGGCTTCGTTGTTTGGGCTGGTGGCTTCAGCAGGGCTCTGATCCTCCTGCTCACTGGTGGTCCAGGCGGCCCGATCAAGTTCGCCGTCTTCGCCAGTACACCGACTAAGGTGCATGCACTCTGAGGACCCGGCCCTCGAGGAGTTGGTTCTGTTTGGGGGCTTGACAGTCACTCTGCGTTCGCCGGGAAGCGTGCAGGCTATTGCTGCAGGCTCTCCGCTTCGTGCTTTTGCGAGCTCCTCGCCTCGACCTACTTCGTCTTCTTCAACCCCCTCTGGCTATTCGGTGGTCTCCGAAACAGTCAGTGCCAGAGTACCCCTTGCTGGCCCACCGGCCCAGCTCGAACGTCGGTCGCTTGTGCTTGAGATCACTTCGCCGACTGCTTTGGCTGAGCTGCCTTTGGGATCACACTTGTCTCTTGCCCGAGGTCTGGGAGACGATCGTGAGTGGACGCCTCGAGCTCGCATTATTGGGCGAGCTTTTCGAGTCGGGGTGGGAGCCTTAGCTGTTGCGGAAGGGTTGCACTGACTGCAGCCTGCCTCACTTTTGCTACCTAGCTTGCGGAACAGATTCTACGCCTGCGTTCGGTGCACTCGTCACCCGAAAGGCTTTATCATTCGGGGCTCTGCCACTTACTTCCGATTGGTGGCCGGGCCGAACAACGAGAGGTTTGAGGACTTCGCCATGACGCCTTTGCTGCTGGTCTGAGGTCGCGAATGGCCTCCCGTCCTTTGAGTGGGTTGGCCAAGCCCGAGGTGCGGGCTCTGCTGGCTCCTCCTGCAGCCGGGCCTCGCTGGCTCTGCCAAACTTTCGGACGAGGCTCCTGACTGGCGAGCTCTGGTGTTTCTGCTGCGTGCCCGGGCCGGCGGCTGTTGCATCGCGCTCCCCATACACAGACCGTGATCGAGGTGCCCAGCGCTTTGGAGGATTCTGCTGGTGGGTCTGCCGTCGTGCTCACCGAGCGCGCGGTCCTTCTGGACACGACACGACGCCGCTCTTGGTGGAAAGTGTTGTTCTGTTGGCAGACGTGCCGCGTGGGCTTGCTTGGGCAGCTTCAGTCGGCGACTGGCGGTTTCAGACCCCCGATCCTGGAGTATGTGACCGCGACCGAGTTCCAGGAAGAGCTGGATGGGGAGGTTCTCGAGTTCGGCCTCAGCAACTGCACCGGCTCCTACCCCGGCCGAGGTGGTGGGGAAGGTCTGGCGCGATGCCCGACGCCTGGTTTGATGAGAAGCGTGTGGCCTTCAGTGCTTCGCTTCATTGGGGTCAGTGCTACATTTCTCTAGCCAGCCTCGCTATGGGTGACTGTTTGGCCGTGGAGCTGGCGCAACAAGCACACGTGGGTGTTTTACGCAGTCTCACTGGCGCTTTGGTTCCGTCGCACACGGTGGCTTACTGGCGTGCTTTCCCTCGTGATGCCTTCGCATTCACGGTCACATCTCTGCTCAGGTTGTCAATCGGAGGGCGGCTTTGCGTGCGACGCCTCAGCGTGACACCGCTGTGTTTGAACGAGCTTCTTTGGCTTACGACTCGGCTCACTTAGTTCAGCATCCTAAGAAGAAGCGGCGAAATCTGCTACAAGGCACTTTTTTGAGTGCTGAGGTCGACGGCGAGCTTAAGTTTCGGCTCCCCGGGACCGTTTACTTGTGCTCATGCTCTGCACGGCTGAGGTTGCGCGGCGGGGCTGGGCCACTCCGAAGTTGCTCAGTCTGCTCCTGGGCTCTTGGATTCACGACTTGATGTTTCGAAGGCCTGCCATGTGCGTCTTGGATTGTGCTTTCGCCGAAGATTCTCAGCTCCCTGCTACGCGTGTGTGGCGTCTTCCCCGTATTGTGCGAAACGAGCTTTTTGGCTGTTGCGGCTTTGGGCCTTTGCTTCAAACTCATGACTTGCGTGCCTCCTGGTGCCCCGAGCTGTTCTGCATGGACGCTAGGCCTACTGGTGCCGGTTTGTGCTCGGTTGCAGCCGTTCGCGAACTTTGGCGTTTGTCGGAGCAGCGGGGGTTCTACACTAAACTGGAAGCTCCTTCGAGCGGTGCTCTGCGTGAGTTGGGCTTTGACTCTGTGAGGTCCCTTACTCCAGTTCTGTTGACGCTTCTGGGTCGCTGTTTCCGCTGCCGCGCTCTCTGTCTGAGCGTGTGCTCTACGACTGCCTCGAGGTTGCCTTTTGGGACACCGGCTGGATTGCTGCTCATGCCGCTGTCGGCTTATCTGTGCACCCTTTGCTTGAGGGCTCTGCTGGCGCCTTCCGCTTCTCGTCGCTTGGCGACGCTTCGGTTTTCAGCACCCTCAGCTCGCTGGCTGCTCGTGGTGTTGTTCGTGACTGGCACTTCTGCCCTCCTACTTCTACTTTCGCTGCCCGTGGCTCTCGGCGTTCGCGTTTGGACAGCGCTGGTTGTGGCACCTGGTGTGCGCGAGTTGCTTGTGACAACCGCTACGCTCGCTGTGTGGCCTTCCTTTGCAGCCTCGTGTCCGTTTCAGGTTGCTTCTTTAGTCTGCAGCCTCGTCAGAGCTTGCTGTTCGAACTGCACTGTTTCCAGTGACTGCGTCGCTCGGGTTCCAGTCTCCTGCGTTGGTGTGCTTGCGCCGCAGGCGCCCCGTACAAGGGTGCTTCAACGTGGCTGCGCAACAAGGCTTGGCTTCTTGACTTGAGTTCGCGCTGCAGCTGCTCCTCTCCCCACTTTAAGCTTCAGGGTACGTTAGGTCCCGAGTCCCTTAGTGTGTTTTCGAGTCGTTGCAGCTCTGAGCCTAGAGCTTGGTGTTCTCCGTCGCACCGCGGTTGGTCTCAAGCTCTGCGCTTTGAGCTGTGTCGTGCCTCGGTGACTGGGCGGCTGCATGGCTGCTGGCAGCCATATAGTGCTTCACAGAGGGGTTCCTTGAGCGTCCTTGTTGTGCCGTCGCGAGCTCAGTTCTCGCATCGGCGTCTCGCTGCCGTCGGACCCCTTCGTGCGCCTCAGATCCAGAGTGGATTGGTGAGCTTGCTGACTCCCTGCCTTTCAAACAGCTGCTTCTGCTTCACTACCGTTTCAAGCGTTCTGGGCACATCAACGTTCTTGAGGCCCGGATGTGCAAGACCAACTGCAAGGGGCTGGGGTCAGCCCCCAGCCATTGAAAGTTCCCAACTGGCGCACTTGGCAACTGGGGGCTAGGGGTCAGCCCCCAGCCATTGGGGGCTCTTAATGGCGAGGCTGGGGCTAGTGGTTTCGCAATGGCGAAAGTTCGCAACTGGGGGCTCAAATGGCGAAGGTTCCCAACCGGCGCACTTGGCAACTGTGGGGCTACCGCTTCGCTTCGCTCTTAAGTCCGAGGAATGCAGCTGCAGATGGAGGAGGAACACGAGCCGCTTCGCTTCGCTCTTAAGTCCGAGGAATGCAGCTGCAGATGGAGGAGGAACACGAGCCGCTTCGCTTCGCTCTTAAGTCCGAGGAATGCAGCTGCAGATGGAGGAACACGCGTGAGCCGCTTCGCGTCGCTCTTAAGTCCGAGTGGATGCTCTGTGGGTTCGGATGGAGTCTGATCAGTTTGATCTGGACGTGATCACGGTTGGACAGTTGGCCCATGGCCCATGGATGCTCTGTGGGGCCGGATGCAGTCTGATCAGTCTGATCTGGACGTCATCATGGTTGGCCCATGGATGCTCTGTGGGTTCGGATGGAGTCTGATCAGTCTGATCTCGACTTGATCATGGTTGGCCCACGGATGATGGAGTCTGCGCGTCTGATCAGTCTGATCTGGACGTCATGATGGTTGGTCCACGGATGCTCTGTGGGTTCGGATGGAGTCTGATCAGTCTCTGGACTTGATCATGGTTGGCCCACGGATGCTCTGTGGGTGCGGATGGAGTCTGATCTGTCTGATCTGGACATCATCAAGGTTGGCCCGTGGATGCTCTGCGGGTTCGGATGGAGTCTGGAGTCTGATCTGGACGTCATCATGGTTGGCCCATGGATGCTCTGTGGGTTCGGATGCAGTCTGATCAGTCTGATCACCACACCCAGTTGCGGTTCTGAGTGCTCTCCCAAACCACACCCAGTTGCGGTCCTGGTCCTGAAGTGCTCTACACTCCAAAAAGACCGCAGCGGCAGAGGAGGCGGAGGAGGGGGAGGAGGCGGAGGAGGCGGAGGAGGCGGAGGAGGGCGGAGGAGGCGGAGGAGGAGGGGGTGGAGGAGGAGGAGGTGGAGGAGGAGGAGGAAGAGGGGGAGGAGGGGAGGAGGAGGGGGAGGAGGAGGGGGAGGAGGAGGGGGAGGAGGAGGGGGAGGACGAGGGGGAGGAGGGGAAGGAGAGGTTTTCAAGAAACTTTCAATTCACTTCACTTTCAATTCACTTTCCCCAAGTTGGAGCACTCCAAGGGAGCCGCTTCGCTTCGAGCTTGTTGCGTTTTCAACAACCATACTTTTTGCGTTTTCAACAACCAAGAAACTATCAATTCACTTCACTTTCAGTTCACTTTCACCAAGTTGGCCAAGGTCACCACGAGCACCACGATCACGATCCCCACCACGACAACCACGACAACCTGCACCACGAGCACCACGAGTACCTGGCCCGAGGTGGTACTACGGCCGGGTACAGGGCGAGGCTACTTGGCTCTAGTCGGAAACTGTTTTCTTTGTTGGTTTTAAAGAAAGTAAGAGTTTTTGTCTAGACACTAGAGAAACTTCTAGAATCTACCCCTAAGGGCACCGGGGCTGGGGCTTGGAGAGGTAGGGGGTTGAAACCTAATTTTTTTTGTATACAAAACCGAAATCGTGTAAGCTTAGCTCTAACATCCCCTGATAGGCACGTGAGAGCCGGCCATGCCCCACAAGAATTAGGGCCAAGAGCACAACAACAGCTCTTGGCCCTCCTGCAACACACCTTCACCGACCACACCCAACCTTTTTCCGGAGGCCCCGAACACCTCGTCAACCTCATCCCCCCACCTTCGCCACCACCCAATTTTCCGTGAGCCAAAGCTCGGTTCACCAATTTTTAGATGAAATGTACAGAGGCTGTAATAGCCAATATTCTCTTCCGTCGGAAACCGTCTACGTTTTTCCGCAGTTTTTGGATGATTTTTTTCGACGACCTTCAAGCTTCGCGGGAAAAGCGCGCGAGGCAGTGCTAGGGTTTGGTTCAGGGTCTTGAGGGTAGTTTAGGGATAGGGTTTCATGATTTTCTGCAGTCAACTCAGGAGACGCCTAAACCCTTAGCCCGGGGCCCCTAAACCCAAAACCCAAAGCGCCAGAAACCCCAAACCCATTACAAAACCCTGAAGCCTTGAAACCTTGAAAACCCTAAACCTTACACCCCCAAACCCCTAACCCCTAAACCCCTAAACCCCTAAACCCCAAACCCCAAAAACCACAAAAATCTTTGAGGACCGAAAGGTCCGGTCCCCCATCGGCCCTACTGTTTACTTTGAGTTAAGGAATCTGAGGTTGCAATATTTGGTTTTTATAAATAGGTGCTTCACAAGTTTTTTTTGGAGGCTTCAGATTAAGTGCCTCTTGTTGGAAGGGTTACACTTTACCCGAGCCTCGCGAAGTCTGAAGAACCACCCAGGAGAATGCCACTCACAATGGCAAATCGAAGTTGAAGGAGGCTCTGTCATGCAACAAGAGTGCTTTATGGGATGATGGCTTTTATCTTGTTTCAGCCGTACTTTTTGGGGCTTTGGGGCTTCCACAAGAAGGGCCCTTTAAGGTTTTTTGTCGGATGCTGTAATCAACGGCCTCAAAAGACAGAGTGGTGGAATAGAGCGGCACTTGTCGGGTTCAGGGTTTGGGTGGGTTTAGTGATTTAGAGATTGAGGATTTGAGGCTTCAGTGTTTTTCAGGATTTCGGGTTTGGGCTCGGGGGTTGAATTAAAATGGGCCCAAGCCCAAGGCTTGAAATCTTAAATCTAAAACCTCAGCCGTCTTAAACCCTAAACCCAAGACCTTGAAACCCTATTACCTTAAACCCGAAACGAGACGAGGCCCTCAAACAATAGTCTCCTAAACCAAGCTCCAAACCTGACAACCGAATGGCGCTAAACACCTGACAGAAAGCGCCAACGCCCCAAACCCTGAACAAACCAACCGCAAGCAAACAGTCCCTGTGCTAAGGCCGAAACCCAAGTAAACCCCAGGGCCTTTGGCTCTAAACCTCCTAAAAGCGAAGAACCCTAAGCCCCCAACCCGCTAAACCAAAACAAGCTTAAGCCGTTCGTCCTGAACTTTAACAGGCCTAAACTCTCAGCCCAAGAAAAGGCATCTAACCCCCTAAACCCGCACAGTTGAAGACGAAGATTAAGATCGCCGTCTCGCTGCTCCAGGCTCTGAGCTTCCTTTTCTTTCTCTGTGCCTGATATTCGGCTTAGATTTCACGAGGTTAATGATGGTCTAACATTTCTTTACGGCCATAGAGGGTTGTGCATAGGTGTTGACGAGCTGTCGAGGGTTGTGCTCTGTCAACCTCCATCTTCTTCATGGCAAGCCCCACAGTCGGTGAACTCCTAAGGTTCGGGGCTTAGGGGTTTCACATAGGAGCCTAAATGAGTACCTTTGCTATTACTGTTGTGGGGGTTCCTTATAATAGTTATAGTATCATGGGCCCCAAAACGTATTGAACAAAATAATTCGGCCTGAAATATAGAACCCTACTATAGATCCTTTATAGACCCCTACAAGGGAGGCCTCTGTAGTCTTAGTCTTCCAACAAAAGTCTTCCCCCATCGCTTAGACGACCCTGTACACCCAAGACATGTCCGAAATCATCAAAAAGCCCAAAACCCTAAACACTAAACCCTTAAAACACCCTAAACCCTAAACCCGAAAAATCCCAAAGAAACTTCCCTGCGACTTCCACAGAATCACAAGACCTGGAGCGTTGTCACGAATTCCGAAGCCTGGAATCCCAGTCCTTGGAGCTTACTTGGTCGCCAGGAAACCTACCTGGACCCTGAGGAACCTGCCTTTCTAGGGTTCCCTAATATGATTTCTTTGTATAAGTCCTTAAAGAAGGAAGGTTACTTGGGGTTAAGGTACACATTCAGGGTACATACCTTGGGGTTCTTATGATGATTTCCTGCGTGAGGCCCCCTAACGGGGTAGCTGCTTTGGTGTTCTAGCAGACCCTAAACTTAACCGCAGAACATAGACTTTAACCCAAACCCTCAACCTTCACCCTAAACCCTAAACCTCAAGCCTACTGGCCTTCTTAGAAGCTGCGGACTGCTGCCTCTTGGAAAAAGGAGCTTCAAAAAAACTTCAAGCCTGAGGTATCCCTCAGCCCAACAGTTTTTGAGGTTTAGGAACGCCAACCCTCGGCCTACCCCAAAAGGATCTGATTACCTTCAAAATGTCCATCCTAAACCCGGTATACGACCCTGTAGAAACTTGTATGAAGCGTTCTACGAGGCCCACCCCAAAACCCCGAACCCTAAACCCAAAGCCCTAAACCCTAAACCCCGAACCCTAAACCCTAAACCCTAAACCCTAAACCCTAAACCCTAAACCCTAAACCCAAAGCCCTAGATCCCAAGCCCTAAGCCCCAAAGGTCATGAACATGGTCCCTGGGGTCTTGCCCTTCATCGAATGGCCCTCCCTCTTTCTCTCTTTTCTGAACGTGATGGGAGTCTTCAACCTCTCCATCTTCCAGGCTCATTGAGCAAATCCCAGGGTTTAAGGTTTAGGGTTGGCGGTTCAGGGTTTAGGGTTTAAGGCTTGGGGTTTAGGGTTTAAGAATTGGGGTTGAGGGTTTTAGGTTTTAGGTCCGGGGTCCTAGGGTTTAGGGTTTAAGGCATGGGGTTTAGGGTTTAAGGTCTTTGTGGGCTGAAGTTCAAGGTATAGGGTTTAGGGCTAAGGATGATGAGGATGATGATGAGTATGCTGCTGCCAAAAAGTTGTGAAACACCATGCCAAGAAGAAGTACACAAGAAGAGCATTACTGACGAGGTACGCTGATCAGAGTTGTCATCACGGTTCATATATGTTGTTAGTGATTCAACTCAGATCGGGCGTTCAGGGTCTGGGGTTCTAGAAAAAGCCCGGGTGTAGATTTTCGCATGCTTTTGCTGATCGCAGCCCCGGGATTGGAGTTTGGGGGTCGCGAGTTTCGGCCGTTTCGAGTTTCGCTTTTTGGTTATGCGCATAGCCTCTATCCGCAAGACGCGGGCACCCCAAACACTGGCCCTAGTGACTAGGGGGCCAGCTACTTTTAACTGTGGAGTATTCCTTGGTTCATCTTGTCATGTATTGAAAGGCTTAACGAAAGTTTCTTAAAGTCAAGTGGATGATTTGGGCTCTCTGGGTCCAGGCGACATCTCCAACGCCTCAAGGAACCCGGAGAATCCTCAAGGAGCCAGAACCTGCAGCGCCAAGCCCTAAACCCCAAACCCTAAACCCTAAACCCTAAAACCCTAAACCCTAAACCCGACATCTCAGCGCTTCTCTGGGAGAAAGGTCCTGCAAGCAGATTGCATCCATCCTAACAGCTTTTACGATCGGTCTCCTGGCCGTTGAAAGGGGTTGGGCGTTTGCGGTTCGGGCTTTAAGGTACCCAGAGACTCCAATATCCCTTAATTAAGGAATATACCTTAAACTATAGTAGGATCCGAAAATTCCTTAATTAAGGGACTCTGGGTAGGATTCGGTTGGATGTTAAGGTGCCGGGTTCGGGGTCCAGTATGTTCTTACAGGAGGGTGTTGTCAGGGTTTTATGAGTCTTTATGGTTTGAAGCCTCCGCCATACCCTTAATTACTGTACTGTTGTCCTACTTACTAAGTCCCCTCGTTTTCCCAAGCCATCCTCAAATCCGAACCCTCAGCTCCGCATTCCACATCAGCGATACATTCCCCAAAACCGTAAATCCTACACCTAGGTGGCAATTTGGGAAACTCTTTAATTTCCCTTATGGTTCCTATAGAGGTACCTATTCATAAATTCTTTTCAGAGCCCCAAAACTACACAACCCAGTCACCCTAAGCCTTAACAACTAACACCCAAACCCTGAAAGCCCCGAAAGCCCTGCGCCCCAGCCTGAAACCTGCACCTTGAGCCGGCAAAAAGCCTGTGTACCACCCTAACAAACCCCTTCCAAACCCTAGACCTTAAACCGTAAACCCTAAACCCTAAAGAACTTCATGTTGAAGGTTGATCTAGTTTCATTGCAGTAAACTTTCCAATCCCAGAAATGTTCCTGAGGAATCATGTGTCACCTTTGTTAATTTGTTATCATATAAAGCTAAGGGGTTACGAGCAACATGTTGTGATTGAGAGTCAAAGGAGTCTTCCAGAATCATACAGGCTGCATACTCGGGTCCCATATCCCCAGTCTTGGCAGCTGTAGCAAGCCGATGGTAAAGCCCGGCTCAGGCGTAGTAACGCCCACCCCGGTGTAGTAATGCCCCCCCTGTCTCCTAGACATCAAACGTAATCAAGCCTTGATTCTAAGACTTGAACCTGAAATCATGAACCCTAGGCCCTGAACCTTAGATCCTCAATCTCGACAAGAAACCTCAAGCCTACAGCTGAAACCTACAGAAAGGCTTCCCCTGAACCCGAAACCCTACACCCTAAACCCCTAAACTTAAATCCCAAACACCAAACCCTAAACCCTAACCCCAAACCCTAAACCCTGAACCCTAACCCCTAACCCCTAGCCCCTAAAGCCTAAACCCTAGAGAAAGAAAAGAAGAGGCTTCTCGTGAATACCCTGCTGCCGATGAGCGTCTGGGCCGTCCTCGCCATGTCTTGTGGCATCCACACGCTCCGGCAAAAGGCGCTCGCAGGGGCTGGTGGGGGAGTTTACCGTTTGGGGTTTAATATGGGGGGCCTTGAGAATCACCGACACCATTTTGGGGGTTCCTTATTATGATTGTAGTAGAGTGGGCCCCAAAACCTTATTCTAATGATGAAGGGCTTTGTATTAGGGGACACTGCTTTTCTGGGTGGGGGGGAGAAGGATTCGACAGACCCCTGAGCCTAATACTCTCGGTAACGCTGGAACCCCAAGACCCATCCACAATATTGGGGCCTTCATAATTAGAATAGGGTTTTGGCCTATATTGTGCTACATTTATGATAAGGAACCCCCCAAAATAGTATAGGCCCGGTTAAGCCCTCACCCAAGAGTGGTGAATCTCAGAACCTGCGACACCCCGCATGTCTAGGAGGGGCAAATTTCAAGGGTTTCATAAGCTCCAGAACACCGAAACCCTGAGAAGCGACCCAGCTTCTTGGGAATCGTTTGGTTAGTAGGGAATGGAGGAATGGGGTACAATTAAAACTACTATTACTAACATTCTTCCATTCCCTACTAACCAAAGGTAAGTCTTGGAGTGTTGCAGGCGTTGTTAGAGGCTCGATGAAGGACCTTGATGAGCGAGTAGAAATCCGATTCTTCATTACTAGTAACTCCATCAAAATCCCAGCAAGCTATAAACCCTAAACCCTACACCCTAAACTCCTAAACCCCTGAACCCTAAACCTATGCCCGGCTACATCCCAGAATCCGGCTCTAATTGAATTCTCTGGGCCTGTAGATTTAGGACCGCAGCCCGAGCAAAAGACAGGCTGCCTGGAACCCTTCGTTCCGTCTGAACTTTACTTAGAGGTCCAGGGGACTTAGTAAGTATCTTATGAGTAGGGTTGTAATTGGGGCAAGTCTATTTAGGATACTTATAACCCTACGTATAACCTACTTACTAAGTCCCCTGGGCCGCCTAGTACCAATTCACAAGCAATGATGGTATTCTAGGAGGCGAAATAATTCTTTCAACGGCATGCGGCGGTTCCGTACTATGTCTATGATAACTTATGTATAGCCTTCTGGACACCAAAACCCAATACTGATCATTGAAGGCCCTTTGCTAGACAACTGCACCCGCAGACTCCAGAAT
The DNA here is from genome assembly GCA_905221615.1 of Symbiodinium sp. CCMP2592. Taxonomy (NCBI): domain Eukaryota; class Dinophyceae; order Suessiales; family Symbiodiniaceae; genus Symbiodinium; species Symbiodinium sp. CCMP2592. The sequence continues at coordinate 223,952 of CAJNDT010000321.1, forward strand.
CCGTGTTGGATTAAGGAATACAACGTCATTTTGGATTTTTTGTACAGGGTTTTTGACTGTCTGGAGAATCACTTGATCGAAGGATCACGGCTATGCTGTGCCCGTGCGGCAAAGCCGTATCTTCACAAGGAAAATCAGGAAGTCGTTGAATGCCCATACCTGTAGACGCTTGACGGTAAACCCAAGCCTTACTTGGAACCTTCCAGCCCCAATTCCGCAACTCCAAACCCTGAGCCCGACACCCCAGCCGCCAACATCCAAACCTTAAGTCCACAATACACGAAACTCTACATGCTAAAGCCTTGAACCTCTGAAGCCCAAATCCTCCTGCGGAAGGCAGAGGATCGCGGAGAGACGGTGTCAGGATACATCGGTGCTGCCCTGCTTGTGGCATACCTTTCCCTGCCGGTCACGTCGAGCCTTCATTGATCTAAGGTCCAATCCGAGAACCAAGGACCGTAAACCCCAAATCCAAAGCCCAAAGCCCCTTTGTCCAAGGGCTTTGGGCGTTCCCGAAATCCGAAGTCCTAGGCGCGAGGCTGTTTAAGCACAGCAAGATGAAATCCCTAAACCCCAAACCCTAAGCCCTAAACCCCCAAACCCTAAAACTCTAAACCCTACACCCTAAACCACTGCGAAGCCGGAGCTCGGCTCAGTAAGGTGCCTGAAACCTCAACTCGTATTCACCCGCACTTATTGCACACCAGAAACTTAGAGGCCCAGGGGACTTAGTAAGGGTTCGTAAAGGGCTCCTTATAGGGATCTATAGGGCTTCTTAAAGGGATCTATTGGCCTTAGGGTTTAGGGTCTACTTCACCTTAGTACTCTCTTCGGCGACTAACACGGACCTGCATACAAGTTCAAGCAATCCCACGAAAGCGACATCGGAGTTCCTGAAAATTAGGGGTACCCTCTATTGGGATCCTTATAATAAGGTTCCTACTATTTAGGGTACTATATTTAGGGTCCCCTGTTTTCGGAAACTCCCAACCCTAAACCCTAAACCATTATAGAAGCCCTTAAAGGAGCCCTTATAGATCCCTTTAAAGGAGCCTTATATTCTATATTAGGGTCCCTATTTTCGGAAACTCCCACATGTAAGGAACACCATCTTCGACACCTTCAAATGCGAAGCTTTTGATGCAGGCTGGGCGGGGCGTTGAGTAGTTGGGTTTAGGGTTTAGGCTTTAGGGCTTGGGTTCCAGATGAATTGAAGGTTTCAGTGCAATCTGCAATTGGTGTACAAAGAGAATCAGGGTCGGTCTGGGCAACAGGCCAAATTATGGGGTAGCATTGATCTCCCTTAAATTGTGTTTGCAATTCGGGTTTTTGGTGGTCGCTCTTTAGTTTTTCTGTACTCTTCTGCTTCCAGGGTCCAAGGGTTTAGGGGTAGGGGGGTGGAGGGAGCGGGTACTTAAACCCTAAACCTTCATGGTACCCTTATAATAGCCCTTAAAGGAACCCTTCATGGAACCCTTACAGGAACCCCTATTGGTTGAGCTTCTCATCAGCATCTCTGGCCCACGCCAAGAATTCTTCATACCGTAAATCCAGCATCGACAAATCTTCAAAACCCAAGCCTTAGGGTAAGGAAGGGTTTGGGTTTAGGGTTCAACTTCGCGTAGGGCTTGAGGCGTGAGAGTGTAGAGCTGTAGGCGATGCACCAAGCCGTTGATCTCCTCTAGCCCGTAATTATAACCCACAAGCCGAAGCGCGAAGCGTCTTTATGGGGGCGAGGGCGTTAGAGTTTAGGTTGTAGCATGGGGATCTGAGTACTTTGTAATGAAACCCCCTGAGGGTTCTGTAGTCTGGAAACTTTAAAAATCCTTAGTCTGCATATCCCCTAAACCCTGAATTTTAACTCGAACCCTAACCCCTGACCCGAAGCCCTAAAGCCCTAAACCGTAGCTCCCAAGCCCTAAACCGGCAAACCTAAACCTGAAGCCCTAACGCCTCAGAGCTTACCTAGATTCCTAGATCCCTTGAAGGAGCTGAATAATCGAACCCGCCCCCGACGTTCAGGGTTCAGGGTTTAGGGGTTTATGGTTCAGGCATGTAGAAGTAAGCTGCCTTGTTGTGTTTCTGCTTTTTGATCGCGAGCCTCTCAAATTGAATGTTATGTATCGAACTTGTAAAGGAACCTTTTGAAGGAAGCGTGAATCCAAACGCCGAAGGCCCTGCACACATGGAGCTTTAACGCCTTACAAAATCCACCTCTTTGAGGACATACATGATTGAAAACAGTAGAATATTATAAGGAGCGTTACACGATGAGGTTCCGTCGTATGCGGTTCGACCGTTATTGCTTAGAACCCGTATTGTAAACCGCTAAGGCCTGTGCCAGCCCTAAACCCCAACCGACTAACCCCACACCCCCTAAACCCCAAAGTCTTAACACCCCGTAACCTTGCAAGCACCCGCCCTAAACCCAAAACCCTAAGCCCTAAACCTCAAAGTTGAAGCTTCACCGAGCTTTTTGTGTTTTGAAAAAGGTGCAAAGGTCTTTTTTAAACCATTTTTTTTTTAACAACGAAGGCTCTGGGAATCCTCGGAACTTCCTTGCCTCGGATCTTCGACTCGACTGCGACACGGAGCTCCGGGTTTAGGGTGTAGGGGTTTAGGGGTTTGGGGTTTAGGGTTTAGGGGTTTAGGGTTTTTTTAGAGGGCGTGGAGGGTTGCGAGGGGTCTTTGAAAGGCTTGTGTTCGGGTTTTGTAGGGAGTGCTCTGCTTCTTCTTGGGGTTTGGAAGGGGAGGGGCGCCTTGTTGAGGGCTCCGGGTTCGGTGTGTAGGGCTTTGGGACGGTAGCCTCATAAACAGAAAGCCCAACCCCCCAGTCTAACAACTCAGGCTTCTACACCTTCCACCCTCAACTTGAAAACAAGTCACCAATACCCTAAGCCAGTACGCTCTTTGGGCTCCGGCATTCGGCTGGATGAAGGACACCCATCGCAACTTCCAGATCTATGCTGGCGCTGCTCGGCAATATGTTGGGGGATCTTCCAGGTTCAAGCCCTGAACCCCCTACACCCAAAACCCCCTAAACCCCCTAAACCCTAAACCCCAAACCCCCTTAAACCCCCTAAGCCCTAAACCCCCTAAACCCTAAACCCTCTAAGCCCTAAACCCTCTAAGCCCTAAACCCTCTAAGCCCTAAACCCCCTAAACCCTAAACCCTCTAAGCCCTAAACCCCCCCCTAAAAAGCCCTAAACCCTCTAAGCCCTAAACCCTCTAAGCCCTAAACCCTCTAAGCCCTAAACCCTCTAAGCCCTAAACCCTCTAAGCCCTAAACCCCCTAAACCCTAAACCCTCTAAGCCCTAAACCCCCTAAACCCTAAACCCTCTAAGCCCTAAACCCTCTAAGCCCTAAACCCTCTAAGCCCTAAACCCTCTAAGCCGTAAGCCCTCTAAACCCTACGCCCTCTTCCCAAAACCACGAAGATCGCCTTGAGGCAGAAACCATGGGCTGAGTGTCTTGCTACGAGTGATACGGTCGATGATCTAAATCCTGGGTTCCTTTAAAGGGACCTATAAGGGTACCTTTAACGGCGACAGCGGTCTGGGAGACTGCATGCTTGCCTGAGGCTAGGTGTTCGACTAGCACGACAGTAGCACGGCCGAAGCCAATGTGCTTTCGGCTGGACTTTAATGGTCCTAGTTGTACCGGTTTAAGGGCTTCCTTTAAGAGCTCTATAGGGTTTTTAGGGGTTAGGGATATAAGTCCTGCATTACCCATAAGAAGGAATATACCATAATTCCAATAGTTTAGGGTCCTTAAGCTAATGCAGGATTTATATCATCAACCGCATGGGTAGTTCTCTAAATTGGGGTTCCTTTGTGGGTCCCTTATGTAATAAGGCACTCTTATAGTAAGGATCACCCAAAATGGGACCCTCATTTAGAGAACTACCCATATGATTCAGTTACGAGGATCGGGAGTGTAGTCGGCATGCAGCTTCTTCCTCTTATATGCTCGTGTTGCTATCCGTGCAAGCATCCCTAACGGCCTTCGTTCTTGCAGTGGCATGTTGTTCGTCTTAAACCCTTAGGCTTTAGCATCGTAGACACAACGGTTAGGGTTTGGAGTTTAGGGTTCAGAGCTATGCAAGAACGGTTCAAGGTTCAGGATTTAGTACGGTTTTGGGCTTGAGATGGTAGTGCTAACCCTCAACCCCTAGGTCATGGCTGTTGTCTTCCCGATTGGCATTCCCATTTGGATGGCGGCCAGCCTCTACCGACACAGAGGCACGACTCCTTCCACCCAGAACGGTAAATGGGGGCCTTAATGCCTTAATAATTACCTAAACTATATTTTTGGGGGGTTCCTTGTTATAGGAGTACTATAATGGGTCCCAAAGCCCTAGTCGAATTATTAAGGCCCCTACATTAGCCCGAACTCTAAGCCCAGTGTTCTGAACTTGGTACGCTGAATCGCGAGCAACTCGAAGAGAGTTGTGCTGGACAGAAGCACCTTGTGCTTGTGCTCCAGGGTGCAGGATAGGGGTTTAAGTGCTGGATTTCAGGCCCTCAGCCGTAAACCCTAAACCCCAAACCCCTAAACCCTAAACCCTAAACCCTAACCCCTAACCCCTAAACCCTAAACCCTAAACCCTAAACCCCTAAACCCTAAACCCTTTTAAGTGCTGGATTTCCGGCCTTGGGGTTCTGAAAGCATCGGATGCATGGGGTGGGAATCCCCTCCAGGGCTGAAACCCATCAGCCGCCTTTCGCTTTAGGGATCCGGCTTAGGGTTCATTTAGAGTTTAGGTTTTAGGGTTTAGGATTGGGGCTTAGGGTTTAGGTTTTAGGGTTTAGGATTGAGGTTTAGGGTTTAGGTCTTAGGGTTTAGGATTAGGGTTAAGGGATTAAGGGGTTTAGAGCCCGAAACCCAGTGAGAGTAACACAGGAAGTCATCTTGATACCTGCACGACAGTAGCAACAATGACCCAGAACCTCAAAACCCAAAGCCCTAAACCTTAAACTGTAATGCCCGAAGCCTAAATGCAGTCCTACGAGCCGGAAGACCCCAAGCCCAAACCGCAGCCCCTGAGCCGCACGAAACCTTTAGAATACCTTAAGCCTTAAACCCTGGACTCCAAACTCCAACTCCTAAACCCTAAACCCGAACTCCAAAACCCGAAACCCTAAACCCGAAACCCTAAACCCTAAACCCGAAACCCGAAACCCGAAACCCTAGACCCTAGACCCTGACCCTTGGCCAAAAGACCCTAAACCCTAGACCCTAGACCCTGACCCTTAAAGTAAAAGCCAGAAAGTTGGAATATGATTATCCTAAGCCCTTTATGGTAAATTGTAGGGTATCCTACCCTGAAACCATATTCCAACTTTCTGGAGTTCGCTTTAACCATGAGCCGCCATCAGGGGCCATTGCTCCCCCGGTGAACTTCTACGAGATGTCCCGGGCCCAAACAGAATCTTGGCGTTCTTCTGGTTGGGTTTCTATATGAACTCAATAAGGAGGCTAAAAGTTTAACTTTTAGGAGGGGTTCAGAAGTCAGCCAAGGAATGGGAGCAATTGTCCGCTGGGATGAGCTGCCCGTCTTCTTTGTAGGGTTCCTTTAAAAAGAGCTCCCTTTTTTAAGGGTTTAGGGTTTTTTGTATGCTTCCTTAAAGAGCTCCTCTTTAAAGGGCTTAAGGTTTAGGGTTTAGGGGTTTAGGGGTTTAGGGGTTTAGGGGTTTAAGGTTTAGGGTTTAGGGGTTTAGGGGTTTAGGGGTTTAGGGGTTAGGGGTTTAGAGGTTTAGGGGTTTAGGGGTTTAGGGGTTTAGGGGTTTAGGGGTTTAGGGTTTAGGGTTTAGGGTTTAGGGTTGATGGTTCAGGGTCGGCGGTATACCTGTCGCAGTGTCAGAAGAATTGAAGACCCTGAGCGGCAGGATCCTTACCATTATTGGGATCCCGCAACCCCGAACCCTAATCCTTGCTTTACTAGACCCAATGAAGGCAAAGGATCCTTAAGAAGAATCCTAAACCTCAAACCATACGGTGCCTGAGCAGTGGGATCGGTGCCGTTAGGATGCCTAGTTCTGGACTCCTACACCGAACCCTCCAGGTATCGGCACAAGGTACATGCCTGAAGAATTAGCAAGAATACTCCAGGGTTCCTGCATTTACCACTATACTTTTACTCCAATGTACCCTCAAAACCAAGTTCTTATGATTCGGGCCTCTACAACATGCGTAGGGGTTTGCAAGGTCATGTAGACCCCAGCTATAATATACCCTGGTACCTTAAACGGGATTAGAACAGGGATCCTAACGAGGCCTTGGAAGAGAGGGGCGACTCTGCTTTTAGGGTACTATATTAGGTGCCCTACTTTCGGAAACTCCCAAGTTGGTGATTCCGGCTTGACCCTAAACCCTTAAGGTAAAAGCCAGAAAGTTGGAATATGATTATCCTAACCCTTCTATGGTAAATTATAGGGTATCCTACCATGAAACCATATTCCAACTTTCTGGAGTTCCCTGTAAGCCGCCCCCGGCAACCTAGCTCGTACCGCCAGCCCCTTGATCTCCCTCTGTAAACCCCTTAAGCCCCTTAACCCTCGTAGCCTTGACGTCTTAAACCCCAAACTGCTTAAGCCCCCTAAAGCCCTTAAACCCCTTAGGCCCTGAAGTCTTAAACCCCTTAAGCCCTCAATCCTAAGTTCCTAAACCCTAAACCTTAATCCCCTCAATCTTTGAAAGCCTGCGAGGCATGCGAGCAAAGCTGCAGAAGACGCTCTCGAAGACCAAGGGCAGTCTCCTGGGTCATCAGCTCAGTGGCACTTTGGGAAGCATTGAAATTTCCTTTCTTCCATAGATACTCTTATGGGCCCCAAAACTACAACCCCCTAAACCCTAAACCACCCTAAACCCGAACAAAAACCCTAAACCCAAAACCCTAAACCCCCAAACCCTAAACCCTAAACCACCCTAGACCCACAACCCAAAACCCCAAACCCTTAACCCAGGTAACCAGCTGGAGACAAATGCGCCAGCTTCAGAGAACTCCGATCCGGTGGCTCGGACAGTACATGGGTTTAGGGGTGAGGGTTTTGGGTTTTAGGGTTTAGAGTTTAGGGTTTAGAGTTTAGGGTTTTGGGTTTTAGGGTTGAGGGTTTAAGGATTTAGGGGTTTAGGGGTTTAGGGGTTTCGGGCTTGCGGTTGAGTTTGGGGGTGTAGGGTCAGTATATGATCTACAACTTGTAGAGTCATCCTCATAGCCTGAAATCTTACTGTAAGGGATCTACGAGAGTCAAGCGTTACAAACGGGTTTAGCATGGCTCGCATGAAGTAGGTTTAAGACTAAGATTCTGCCCTCTCTGTAAAGATTAGCCTTTCTGCAAGTGTTTGAGGGCTCCTTTTGAACATTGGTGGGTGTATACTTGGGGATCGTTATGGGTGTACTCTAATGAATATCCTATATTATACACTATATTCGACACATCACGACGCACTAACATGTATGATAAGGAGTCACTGTTTAGGGATGGAGGAGTCAGGGTTTAGGGTTTAGAATTTAGCGTTTGTGTGTGTGTGTGTTATTTCTGGTTCAAGTTTTTGGGCTTGGGGTTTTTCACGTGGAAAAGGGTTGAGTTCCAGCAGCTTGAAGGCACTTGAGTTCAGGTCTCCGCCGAACTCGAAGCAGAACCCCTGACACCTTACGCCCCAAACCCTCCCCCAAACCTGAACCGTTTCACACCTTACATCCTAGTGTAGGGCCGGACTACCCTAAATCCTAAACCCTTTAGATATAGTTTTCCCGAGGCTTCGCCAAGCGTATTTGTAGTGTAATGCCTCCCAGAAACCTGGTCTGCTTATGCAGGTCCCACCTTAGGCCATCGATTTGTGCTTTTTCGAAGTATGGCTTGAGTTTAGAGTTTAGAGTTTACCTGGACCCTAAGGAACCTACCTTTTTAGGGTTCCCTAATATGATTTCTTTATATAAGTCCTTCAAAAGGTAGGTTACGTGGGGTTAAGGTAGGGTTTAGGACTTCCCGACCTCGACTTTTTTCGAAGAAGAGTCTGGTCTCATGAGGACCTCAAGGCAGTACTCCAGCCTAAGGCAATTCCAACTCCGGGGGGGACCTAGGCTCCCTGCCATCCCCGAAGCCCCCTAGAATCCTGAGATCCAGGGGTTTAGGGATTTGGGGGTTTGGGGGTTTAGGGGTTGAGGGGTTTGGGGGTTTAGGGGTTTGGGGGTTTAGGGGTTTAGGGGTTTAGGGGTTTAGGATTGAGGGTTTAGGGGTTTAGGGTTTAGGGGTTTAGGGGTTTAGGGGTTTAGGGGGCCTCCCCGCCCCTCCCTGAACCCTAACAGAGGGGCCTGAATAATTAGAATAGGGCTTTGGGCCCCATTATACTAGAACCATAACAAGGAACCACCAAAGAGCAGAGGTAATTATGAAGGCCCCTGTATTCAGCCCTAAACCCTTGCCCCCCCTGAAACCGAAACGATAAATAAAGCCTTGCGTAGAGCGACTCCTTCCATGCCCATAGGAAGCAGCAGCTAAACCCTAAATCCCACAAACCCGAAAGCCTACAAAAGCCCTATAGGACCGTTACAAAGCCTGCCAGAACTCTTAGAAGAGCCTCATACGATCCTAAACTATGAATCCTTAAACCCTACACCCCAATCCTGAACCCAAAACCCCAAGCCCAAAACAAAGTGGCCTCAATCCCTAAACCCTGTAGGACCCTCATAAAAGATGATACAACGGAGGTGCTCAAGCTCGTTTCCTTGGAAACCGGCCGGCAGTATCGGGGAGCCTCGGTTCGCACTGGGCAGGGCGCCCTCCTCACAGACCCCACCTTGCATGTCCTCATGGTTCAGGGTTTAGGCGTTTATATATGGGTTTAGGGTTTAATATAGGGGCCTAAATAATTTCCAATACTATTTTGAGGGTTCCTTATTGAAATATTAGTATAATGTAGCCCAAAACCCTGTTCTAATGAGTAATTCCCCTATATTCGGGGCTTAGCGTTTAGGGCTATGCTCTTCTGCTGCTGCGAGTCCATCCGATCCCGAAAGCATCACACCGAGTTGATCCAACTCCACACCCCCAAGCACGAAGGATGATTTACTATAGGGGCTTGAATAATTACCAACATTCCTAGGGTTCCTGGTTATAAGTATAGTATAATGGGCGCCGCAACCCTATTCTAATTATTAAGGCCCCTGATTCGCGCTAGCGGGTGGTGGGTGAGGGGTGTTGGCTTATAGGGGTTTGGGATGCACACGGCTTCACGGCGTCCTGGCGCTTGGGTGTCTGGTTTACATCTCGGGGCTACATCTTGGCATAACTTGAAACAGGCAACCCCGGAGAATGCGTTGGATTTGGTATTCATGGAACCCTAAACGCTGAGCCGTCGAGTCTACGGAATAACTAAGTCTATGTGGGAGTTTCCGAAAATTGAGGACCCTAATATAGCACCCTAAGTAGTAGGATCCTTATTATAAGGGCACCAAAAGAAGGTACCCTCTAATTTTCCGAAACTCTAAAGCCTTATTGAGCCCTTTAAAGGGAACCCTTATAGTACTCTTATAGTAGCCCTTTAAAGGAACCCAAAAAGGCCCCACGTCTGAGCCCAGGATTCCTGAATAAGGACAGCAAGGAGTGGGCCGGGATGAAGAAGCGGGAGGACGACTCCTCAATCCAGCCCCCTGGGCTCCTTTAAAGGGTCCATGTAATCTAGAGGGTTCCTTTAAGGGTTCCTTTAAAGGGGGTCTACAGGGTTCCTCTGAGGGAAGAAGGGTTTAAGGCTTTGGGGTCCAGGGTTTCAAAAGGGGTTCTGCTCCTTTAAAGGCTACTACCTTCAAGGGCCCTACAAGGGTCTATAGTAGGGTTCTATAATGTGGGGGCCTACATAATAATTACCCATACTATTTTGGGGCTTCCTTTTCAAAAGTAGCTCAAAACCTTATTCTAAACATTAAGGATCCTATGTTAAGGTTTAGGGCTTAAGGTTTAGGGAACCCTATCCACCAAGCCCTGAAGCCTAAATCTTAGCCCCGAAGCCCTCTGGGCCCTAAACCCTGAATCACAAGCCCGAAAACCGCGCACTGCTCCCTAAACCCTAAAGCAGAATATCTTAGGGTTTAGGGTTTAGGATTTAGGGTTGGGTTCTTGTTAAGGAACTTAATTTAAGTTACCATAATAGGGATCTATCGTAAATAATAGGGTTTCCTTATTATGGTAACTTAAATTAAGTTCCTTAACAAGAACCCAGTAAAGCAGAATATCCCTGAACTAACACCCTAAACGAAGCTCAACGTGCTTGGAGAGTCATTGTGAGGAGAGCCTCAGCCCCCCGGGCCCTAAAGAAAGGCCCAACATCCCGAGAGCCATCCGGTCCTCTAAACGGCGATGTCACAGCCGACATGTCGGAAGGGTTTAAGAAGAGGGGTGGTTCTGGGGCAAGAACAAAACCTAATGCCTCTATGGCCATTTTCAGACCTTCTCTAAATTGGGTTTGCTTTGTTTTGGTGAACCGAAAGGCACCTCATCTTCATCTACGACGACTACAAGCCGAGCTGCTTGTATTTCGAGGCGCTCAACTCCTGGAATTCGAGGGCGGTGCAGTGTTGGGGCTTTAAAAGGGGCTGTATGCGCGCTGTATTTTTTCGCAGGATTGTGAGCAGAGGTGTGTAAGGGATTTATACGGTAGAGCTTTACAGAGGCTTTACCAGGGTTTCGATGGCAGGGTTTGTGAGCGGGGTCCGGGGGTCCTCTAAATGAGGGTCCTCTTCTAAGGTCGGTCCAGAGGAATGATGTACGTGTTCTGCTGGAGCTTCACCATCACCATCATCATCAGCAGCATCATCATACTCACCACCATCATCATCACCATCATCATCGTCATCATCAACATCACACGTCATCATCATCAGCAGCATCATCAGCATCATCAGCATCATCATCATCGTCATCATCATCATCGTCATCATCATCACCACCAGAATCGTCATCATCGTCATCACCAGCAGTAGCGTTTTTACAGCCATCACCAGTGTCGTATTGTATTGTTGTCTTCGTCCTCGTTATTGTAGTCATCTCCTGCGTAAGTGCCACAGTATGATCATCGTCAACCAACATCATATTCTGTATTTTGACCAACGTTTTCAGAATCACCCTGGTTGCAGAAGTTTGCCATGAGTTGCGAATACCTGCAATTAATCTGATGACGTTTGCTTTGGCATGCAAGCATTGGGCAAGCGTAGTATAAATAGTGCCAGCACCAGTAACGAGGCAGTGACAACTCCAGTCAGATGAAAGACGCAAACTTGCTCAACCCTAATCCACGAATGCAAACCCTGCTTGTCTAAATCCTGATCCCTAAACCCCAAACCCTAAACCCGGTGTATACTTTTATAGTACAACCCTTATCGAGCCGCAATCCTGATTCGTCAGGTCTTTGAGAGCATGCGGAAAGTCTTCCTCAGCGCCGTCTTGGCGTTTCTCTTCTTGTTAAACCCTAAACCCTAAACCCTAAACCGTTAAAGGGCTTCGTTTGGTTTAATTCACCATCTTTACGATTTCAGAGTGGCATCGAAGGGTTTCATAGGGAAGTACATAGCTTCTGTAACTAACCATGGTGAGTAGGGTTGTATGGTTTTAGGCGTTTTAGGTTTAGGGTGTGATGTTCTATGGTAACTTGAACCAAGTTCACGAAAATAACTAAACACGAGCTACACCCTGAACCCGGAACCCTAAACGAGCCCAGGTTTTGCATCCCAGGATCTTGGATGCAAATCGTCATCGGCATCCTTGCTTGTCAGCTGACGCTGAAGATTCTGCAGCTGGGCTTAAACCCCTTCAGGTTCCTCCTCGAAGGGTTCCTTCGAGGGTTCCTTTACGAGTTCCTTTAAGAGCTCCTTTAGCAGTTCCTTGAAGGGCTCCTTTGCGGGATCTATGCTATAAGGCATCCTTTAAGCGTTCGTTCCTTTAAGGGATCTAGTAAGGGGTTCCGTTGAAGGATCTACAAGGGGCAGGTTTAGGCTTGTAATATAGGGGCCTTAATTATTAGAATAGGGTTTCGGAGTATATTATCATCTAATACTATTAAGGGACACCCAAAATAGTATATGTAATTATTTAGGCCCCTACAGTAGGCTGCAGGGCTTGAGGGGGAGCGCATTTGACGGGGCTCGTATGGGTTCTAGGGATTCTAGGGGCTGGGGATTGCGGCATTTGCGTTTGGGGTTCTTGGCGTATTGCACCATCAAGTCATCGCAATGATCATAACCATTCCACAATGATAATCCACACCATCGATCAAACCGTGTCTTGCCGTGACCCTGACCCCTAAACACGTAAGCCTTAAACTTTACATTCTCACACTCGTCGCGAGGCGCGACTATCAGCCCTACGCCAATGCCAGCGCGGGCGCAGCGGCCGAGACGGCTCAACGGATGCTCTTCCTGAGGCAGATTGGTGTTTGGGGGAGCTGCGGGGTTCGTTCAAATCTGGTCTATGGTGTAATCGTGTCACACACACTCCTGAAACCCAAGATATGGAAGATACCTGCTATGATTAAAGGTGTATTCAATATTCCGCAATTAAGAAGGGGTTTTGAAGAGTCTGGGCATCTCCGCCGGTGGCTCCCCAAAACGCCCGGGAACCCAAGGCACTCCTTCCCCGCAAGAGCCTTCAACCCGGAAGCCGTATTCCTTTAATGGGTAGCTTTTCGAATTAGGAAAAGACCTTCAGTTCTTTAAGGGAGTTTCGGAAGCTTCGGGGCACCTTTTTCTTGGTTCCCCTTGGCAGCCATTTCGCATGTTTACCGTACTGGAACCCCAACAGGGTGTTGTGGAACGGTTCTCAGGGTTTAGTGCTTAAAGGAGCTGTGGCTTTTGGCGGTCCTTGTAATCAGGATCCTGCTATTTAGGGTGTACCCGGGCTCCTCAGTTCTGAAACTTCCATACCATCACCACTTCTGCTTTGTGATTGTTACCTTGGTGGTTTTTGAAAATCGGGTTTTTGCACTCTGAAGCCCTAAACCTTAAACACTTAAGCACAACACAGTGCTCGCTATGAGCATGCATCTCTCTCTCTCTACCTCTCCCTCTCTCTCGCCTTGAAAAAAGCCCCAACAAGAGTTGAGGCAATGAAGGAAGAGACTCTGCACCGACAAGAAGACCGCAAAGCCAATACATGTGCAAGTCCTAAACCCTACTATAGAGCCTTAACCCTTGCTCCCATGAAACCCTGAGCCTTAAGCTCTAACCCTGAACCCTAAACCTTAAACACCTAGACCCCCAACGCTAGAACCCGAGACCCTTAAACCCTAACTTCCCAAACCCTAAACCCCTTTTCCTAAACCCTAAACCCGTCCTAGTAATCCCTGAAAGGATCCCTTAAAGGAACCCGGTTTAGGGTTTAGGGTTTAGGACCTTATAGATCCCTTTCCAGGAGCCCTAAAGTTCCCTTTACAGGAGCCCTAAACCCCCCCCCCCCCCCCCCCCCCCCCCAGCAAAGCTGAATTCGGCGAGTTTGGTCTTTGGCCTCCTCCTCTTCACTGCGAAGCATACAGAAGAGGTCTCCGTGGTTTAGGGATTCGAGGGTTTTGGGGTTCCTTTAAATGGGATCTTTGGGGCGCCCATGAAGGATCCTGTAAGGGCTTAGGGATTCGAGGTTTAGGGTTTAGGGTTGAGGGCGATGGCTGTGTGGGGGTTTAGGGTTTAGGCGTTACGCTTTGGGGCTATGTAGGGTTTTTGTGGTTGGAGGGTTAGGGCCTGGAATTAAGGTTTTAGGGTATAAGGGTGTTAGAGTTTGTAGACCCCAAGCCCTAAATTGCATACGGTTCGGGCTCGGCAGGGCCGGGCTGGCCATGTGTAGCTGCTTCCTTCTTGAGTGGTCAGGGTTTAAGGTGTAGGGTAATGATTAGTGTTTAGATTTTCCGGAGAGCCCCAATACTCCTTAATTAACGACAATTCCTGAAACCAAAAAGGTGGTTTAGCAGTATGCTTGAACTTACCTTTGGTTAGTAGGGAATGGAGGAATGGTAGTAATAGTAGTTATAATTGTACCCCATTCCTCCATTCCCTACTAACCAAAGGCAAGTGAAGGTGTACCTATAGTCTCCATTGTAGTTCCTTTTTGGGGTTACCTTTTAGGATCCTTAATAATGCCTTAATCTAAATTGGTTAAACCAAAAGAAGGAACTACAATGGAGACTATAGGTAGTTCATAGCCAAGGGCTCAGGGCCCCTCTGGTTTCTCCCCAAGTGCTTCTGTTGATGATATAAATCCTGCATTACCTTAAGGACCCTAGACTATGGAAATCACGGTGCATTCCTTATTATGGGTGTTGCAGGATTTATATCATCAACCGTTTGAGGAGACCGAGACGTGAAAGTTCCTTCTTCAAGGGATGCTTCTTGAGCGGCTAAGGTGCCGGGCTCTGTCCAATCTAGGGGCCTTCATAATCACCCATACTATTTTGGAAGTTCCTTCTTTAGTATCCCAAAGCCCTATTCTAATTCTTAAGGCCCCTATAGCACCTATATTATATAATATGCGTGGTTGTCAAAATTATGGCCCCTTTTTGCATACCCTAAATATTAGGTGCCGTGTTATAATAAGGACCCAAAAAGGGACCCTAGTTTTGACAACCGCCTTTTGGGAGTTTCCGAAAATAAGGGACCCTAATATAGCACCCTAAATAATAGGATCCTTTTAAAAAGGGACCCCAAAATAAGGTACCCCTAATCTTCGGAAACCCCCATATGTTTCTAAGAAGGATCGCCCTGGCTGTGGGTTTCGGGGCTTCGGCAGCCCATCCACCCCTACGCTCCAACCCCCCCCCTCAAGGCCAACCTCTGAGAACAAAAACCACCGAAACCTACGGTTGATGATATAAATCCTGCATGACCCATAACAAGTAATATACCATAATTCCCACAGTTTAGGGTCCTTAAGGTAATGCAGGATTTACATCATCAATAGCAGTATAAATCCTGCATTACCTTAAGGACCCTAAACTATGGGATTTATGGTATGTTGCTTATTATGGGTCATGCAGGATTTATATCATCAACCGTAGGTTGAGGGCTCCAAGTGTTTTCAAGCTTCCAGAAACCTAGGAAACCAGCTCTTTCCAGCATCGAAAGTTTCGAAACCGCGAAACGCAAACCCCAACTAGGAGAAGTTTCAAAAGCAACGGGAGAGAAGGCCGTCACACCCTATGCCGCCGCAACCTTACACCCTAAAACCCCGAAGACCCTGAACCGTAGCATCCAAACCCTTACCCCTTAACCCTAAACCCTGCAAGCCCTACACCCCTAAACCCTAGACCCCTAAACCCCACACCCCAAACCCCTAAACCCCTGAGCGCCCAAAATAAAGCACCCAACAGCAGCTACCAACTTTCGGAGGGAAGCCTGGGCTTGGATTTCGGGCCTTCATCGCCCCTGAGCCGCCGGGTCGCCATTTCGCCGGCTGTGGGGAGAGGGGGCGGGCGGCCTTGCTTGGTCTAGGATTTAGCATTTAGATTTAAGGGTTTAGGTTTTAGGGTCAAGGGTTTAGGGTAATTATCGTAAGGGCCTTAATAATTAGAGCGCCTTTTGAAAAGCCCTAAGATTTCAGCCCATCAAGAAGAACTAAACAACAATTGTAAGTCTTTGTTCGCAACCGCGGCCCAAAGAGTAGACTTCTGGAAGTCTGTGCGCTGAATGATCTTGGGGATCCGAATCAAAGAGAAGCCCTGACCTTAAAACCCACACCCGAAAACAGCCAAAAATTGCAAGGGCACGGCTCGAGCCCTAATTCTCAAATCCAAAAGAACATTAGCCGACGAAGCAGCACCTGTACATGAACTATTGAATCCGACACCACCTAAATCAAACGAGTTTCAGTTAGGGTGCTTCTTAGCTCCTAAGGTTATCTCATGTCCGTGACCATCATTGTCGGGACGGTGCTCGGTATCGTCTTTGGGCTTGGGAAGGCCTTTACCGAGGTGCGCCGGAGAGGAATGAACAGTGTTTAGGATTTGGAAAGTTAGGGGTGAAGGGTTTGGGGTGAACCCTAAACCGTAAGCCCTAAACCTTGGGGTGAAGTCTGGGAGCATGATTTAAAGTCGGGTAAGGGTTCGGTGTTCACGGTTTATGTTGATCCACACTCCCACGATTCGTTGAGTTGAGGATTCATGAGTCCAGAACCTTCGAACCCTGACCGTGAGCGCTAAACCCTGAGCTCTCAACCCTGATTCCGAAACCCGAAGCCTGCAACCCATTCGAATCGGGTTTTGGGCCCATTATACTATAGCTATAGCAAGGAACCGCAAGCATAGTATAGGCAATTATTTAGGCCCCTATATTATCTAGAATCCCAAAGACCATTCTCTACCTTGATTGTTTTCATTTATATGTCGCTTGCGCAGGTGGGAACCCCGAAAGCCCAAACCCACAGCCTTAAGCCCCGAACCCCGCTCCCCCTAAACTCTAAGACCCCAAAGCCCCAAACTACAGAGCCCAAACTCCCAGCTCACCTAACCGGGCGGAGGAAAGAGGGAAACCCGAAACCCTAAATCCTAAACCCTAAACCCCTAAGCCCCTAAACCCTAAACCCTTAAACCCCAAAGCCCTAAACCCTAAACCCGCTCAAAAGCTGCAGGTGGAGTTCAGGAGCGATACGCCAGGGAGCGACAAGGAGGACGAAATGGATTTGCCGGAAGATGGCAAAGATCCCTGGGCCGCTTGGAGCGTTTGAGGGGGAGTTTTGTTATTCTTGCGCCGTTTCGGTTGCTTGGTCAGTGTCATCAGTACTGCTGTGTGCTCCTACTGCTGCTGTGCTTACTGATATTCCTGCAGGTATTGGCCTTCTTTGAATGATTCTCTTAATTGTTATCACGATTAATAATGTGATCTTCTATTGCTGAGTCGTCGACGTTGCTGTTCCCGTCCTCGTCTTCGGGCGTGTCTTCGTAGCAGCAGCAGCAGCAGCAGCAATGGGAGCAGGAGCAGGAGGTGGAGGAGGAGTCGTAGCAGCAGCCGCAGATAGTTTTCAGATCCTACGCCTTAATCAAAGGTTACCGGCTTCCTGTCGGAACCTGTTGTATTTCTGGTCGGAATCCCAAAAACCACCCTAAATCATTTCTTGGCTGGGATTTAGGTCGCATCATTGGCGGATTTCCCGTCACAAGATTTAGTCTGACTCCCAAACCGTTCCTGCCTTGCAAAAGCAAAGCAAGCCAAATATCCTTGCAACACCCAGACTCCTCGACCCTAACCTAGGTGGCAATTTGGGAAACTTTTTAGTTTCCCATTGTGGTTCCTATAGAAGTACCTATTCATGACTACTTGTCAGAGCCCCAAAAACTACAACCCAGTAACTCTTCAAGCTCTCAACCCACAACCCTCAACCTTGAACCCTCAACCAAGAAGCAGGCAGCAGAGGGGAAGGATGAAGACCTGGAGGCCATCGGTGGCAAATGGGGTGCGGATGGTGGAGACTCCACCCTTAGCACCTGCCGCGCGGATCATCCGAACGAGCCGATGGATGAGTTCACAATCTGAAACTGCAGTGAGTTCGTCGTATGAATGTGTGGATCGGCGATTTTCCGATCGGGGTTCATACCCACGTCTGCTCGATCCTCGGAGTTGAACTCCAAACCTGTCACAGTCCCAAAGAGCTCAAAAACCTACAGATGCTGTCATGACTTCATCATCTGGGCAGGTTCGGGGTCTTGGGCCTTGGAGTTCATCGTTTGAGTGGAGGGTTCTGGTTTTGCGGTTGGTTTCAGAGCCCAATCCGGCTCTGAACCGGGGCCATTTCCGTCGAGTCGGAGCCCCAAGAACGGCCTTTGTGGGAGTGGAGTGGTTAGCACTGGCTGCTGTTGTTTTCCTGTGAAATCCTGAGATCTTATGCCGTCAGCCCTAAACCTAAGCTCCAAGCCCTAAACCCTAAACCCCAAACCCTAAACACATGTTAAACCCAAGACTGAGATTCGAAACCAGAGGCTTTCAGCTGTCCTACATTGTAAGGGCACGCACAAGTATAGGAGCACCGGTTCTGGGTCTAGTTTAGGTGCGTGGTTAGGGTTTAGGGTTTAGGGTTAAGCCGGTTTGCCCGACAAGAAGGAAACCGGCAGCAGCGCAGGCAGCACATCAGCACCATTTCTTTATTTACCAGGGCGTGCCTTGTGAGGCT
Source organism: Symbiodinium sp. CCMP2592 (assembly GCA_905221615.1). Classification (NCBI taxonomy): domain Eukaryota; class Dinophyceae; order Suessiales; family Symbiodiniaceae; genus Symbiodinium; species Symbiodinium sp. CCMP2592. The sequence goes on from CAJNDT010000321.1 coordinate 242,094, forward strand.
CTCAAGAGCTCCTTGCCAAGGGACAGCTTCATATGAGGGTAGGAGTACAAACTCCTCACCAAAGCCCCGTTAGACTTGCAGTAGGACGGTTTAGGGTTTGGGGTGATGTATTGTGATTCTTTGAGCTCTTTGAAGCCCAAACAAGCACCGCCCCAATCCAAGACCACAGCCCCAACACCCCCAACCCCAGCTCCGCAACCCAGAGACAAACCTGCACCTAGAGTAATGCGCTCAAGAATCGGGACATTTACTTGTGTTTGCTTTTTTTCGCATACCATGGTTCCTGTTTGGAAACCTTTTGAACCGCTAGTACAAGCCCTTGTAAATCCTAGAACCCGCTTCTAGAAAACATGGGCTCGACCAAGTCCAGTGCAGGGCCTTCGACACAGTAATTATCGAAAATTACAAGGGTAGTCTTTTTGGGTACCCTAAATATTAGGTGCCGTATTATTATAATAGGGACCCAAAAAGGGATCATAATTTTGACAACCACCCACACAGTAATTATCGAAAGTTACAAGTGCGTCCGCAAGATACATAATCGGCCATTGCACAGGTTCGAACCTTAAGAACGACGCCGCGCATGTAGATAGGGCAGAATGCGGCCAGAGGCTAGAACCCAACCCCCTTGGATTTTTAATGCCCTAAACCCAACACTCTGAAACTAGCCAGATCCCAAACCAAAATTCGCAACCTAGAAGCTGCATCATCTCCTAAACCCTAAACCCTAAACCCTAAAAGACGTCCTAGAGCCAGGAGCTTGAGTGTCAGCTCACGGGGGCCCCATTTGCTCCCTGCAAGTTTCGAGTTTTTGGTTTGCAATTCAGAGTATGCGGTTTTGAGTTTACATAGAACATTGGTTAGTTAAGTTCAGAGTTAGTTGATATTTAGAACTTAGAGGCCAGTTCAGGCTCAGGGAGTTTTGGATTTAGGATTGGGAAACTTGTGCTTGGGAGTAAACCGCTGATGCTTTGGGCTCAGGCGGGTCAGAACTCGCCCTTTCTGTCGGCAGAAGGGTAGCAGGGTAGTCCTTGAAGAGGACGGCCCGCACAAGAGTC
>CAJNDT010000322.1:0-62500 GCA_905221615.1 Symbiodinium sp. CCMP2592
GGCACTGCAGGCCCCTCCGGCATCTCAGCAGGAGGGGCTGGCACTCTGCCTTCCTCGGGCTCCACGTGATCATCAGGCTCTGGGACAGGGATTGCCGCAGGCACCTCCGGCATCTCAGCAGGAGGGGCTGGCACTCTGCCTTCCGCGGCCTCCACGTGATTATCAGGCTCCGGCTCCACCGGCACCTCAGCAGGAGGTGCTGGCACTCTGCCTTCTGCTCCCTCTTGAGCACTTTCATCAGGAGGCGCGGGTTGCTTCCTGGGCAACATACGTGGGCGACAAATCTTTCTCTTGGCTTTCCGTTTGGCCTGTGGCTTGGCCTTTGCTTTGGTCTTTGCTTTGGCCTTGCCCTTTGCCTTGGCCTTTGCTTGCTGCGTCTTGATGGCCTGCCAGGTTTGATGCACCCTTGTGATTCTGCGTTTTCTGACTGCGTCTGAGACCATTTTAAATTCCTGTTTGTCCTCAGCAAGCAGGTCGTCAAGAACCAGCTCATCAACAAAGTCCCCCATGATAATGTCATCCTCATCCTCATCCTCTGTTGAATCTTTGGCTGTCGAATACATAGCCTCACTTTTGCGCATGAAATCCTCATCTTCCGGAAGGTGATGAGAAGCGATCAGGCTCATGAGCTTTGGACGGCGCATTCGTTGCAGCTCCTTTCGCTTTTTTTCGTCTACGTTTCCAGTCTGGGAGATCCCATGCTCGGCGAGATTCTGGCAGTCTGCGAGAGTCCGACATGCTTGTGACATTTCCCTCAGTCGAGTCAGCAAAAACAAGCACAGCAAAACTTATATAAGTTTATGGTACTATTTACTGTATGGGTCGACAGTTGACAGAATCCTAAATGAAAACATGTCACTTGGGATGCTGCAACATATAGGATAGAAGTGACACTGAGCTTGTAGCACAACGACGGAGGCAAATGAAGCCATTCCAGAAGACTGCCTCTGTTTCGATGACTTCCCAATCCTGGGGCTCATACAAATGAATCCAGCAGGCCTTGACGCTGGAACCATCCGGGCACTCTGCCTTCAAAACAAAATATATCTCTCCTGTCGACTGGTCCTCATGCTGGACCACTGGCCACATGAGAGCAGCCCAGGTTTTTGCCCCAAGAGAGAGATAGCATGTCAAATCCAAGACATGGTTCAAGATCTTCAAAGGGGCTGCAAGGCTGCTAAACTTCCCAGCACGCAAGGGAACATGCTGAGATGCCAGTCTTGCATCATTGTAGTGAATTAGCCATGACCACGCAGCTGATGCTCGTTCGAGTGTCTCTTCTGACAGGGTGTTCCATGTCTTGTCGCCGACAATCTCGGTATACTGTGACGGCAGCTTGTGGACACATCCTCTGAAGCACAACTTTTGGCGCTTCCTGTCCACATTCCAAAACTCCCTTTCAAAATATTCCCGTTTGACTTTTGCCGGATGCCTGATTGAACGGCTTTCAAAGACGTTTGAATTCTCGATCACAGTTTGAATCGTGGAGTATGTTTGCTTGCGGGTTTTGTTCAACAAAGAATCATTACGAATCTTGTTGTGCACATCTTCCACAATCTTGTTGTCTGGCAGCGTCTGCACCAGAACACTCAGCAGGTGGGTTGCAGGGCATGCTGGTACCGATATTGTTACAGTCCTTTGAGCTGGCACTCTGCCCTCTTGCCCGTCTAACAAAATGTCACCAACTCCGGCACCGTCATCTGCTTCTTCAGGCACAGAATCCTCCATCTCCCCGTCCTGCTCTGTGTCAACATCATCCACGACAATGTCTTCTGACCCCGGAGGCGCCACTTCATATCCCTGTGCCTCCAATGTGTCCAGAAAAAGTCTCGAAGGATGGCTGATTCCAACTTGCAGGTCTGTGAAGAGTTGCCGGGCATGAACACTTGGAGTGGACCGTGCCAATGTCGACTCCAACCTCAAGAGTGATGTGTGATGGCCCTTTGCCTTCAAAGCCGTGATCGTCCGAATTTCTGCATCAGGTGACAGCAATCCCGCATAGGCATCTGGTGGAAGTGAAAAAAGACTGCAAGTCCAGACCCTGTTCATCAGCAAATGCAAGCTCAACATCATGATTTTTTCTGCGGGCTCGTGTAAATCAGTATCCAGATGCTCCTTCCACAACTCGGTCTTCTGCAGGTTGGAGACAATCTGCAACAAATGTTTGTCTGCTTTCCAGGCATCATTCACTGTCATCAACTCGGCATAACCTCGACCATCCTGCGGCGATTTAACGTTTTTTACTTGTTTCCCATACCATGTCCACAACGGTTCGGTCACTTTGTACAATATCTTGGAGTGATCGAAAAGGTCTTCTGTCATGAGATAGTATGCCAACTTGAAGCCCCCCATGCTGGCTTTCAACAAGCTGAGTTCTTTCCGTGGATCAGTGGCACGACCAGCCTGTGACAGCTTTTGCAAATCACCCAGTGCATCTTCCTGCCTCTCACCATTGTCAGAGTCCGGCACTCTGCCTTCGGACTCTGGCACTCTGCCTTCGAAGAGCTCCTTGCCCGATTGTGTATTCGCCGAGTTGGAATACAGGCTGAGTCTTTCCCTTGAGCAAGGGCTGAAAGATTGATCTTCACCGAAATGATCAGCCAGCAGCATTTTGAGGACATGAAACTCATGAAGTTGCTCACAACATAGCTGGTTCCAGCTGAACCATCTGGAGGATTTCACCAAGCTGCCCTTCTTCATGAAGGATTCGACATTTGCAAGCATATGTTCAATCTCATGCTCGTCACCGGATAGCTGCCTGTCTAAGTCATAGGCAATCTTATCTCGAAAAGCGTCCCACAACAAGCTTCTGCTCGGTGATGTGCAGGAAACAAAACTCGCCAGCATTTCCTTCTTCTGCTGGTAGAAACCACCACTTCCAAAGGGTTTATAATTCAGGGCAAAGATGTAAGAGGAGTGAAGTTGTGCTTTCAGGAAGAGTCCTTTGAGGCATCTCGACATGCTGTTTTTGAAATCTCGAATGGCCCTGTGAATCTTGTCACATTTCACATGAATCATGTTTTCACGCATAGCATAGGCCATGCCAGCAAGTCCGATGCTGCCCTGGTCAAGGCCCAAGACCAGCAGTGGAATGTTCAGCCACCACTTCTCTGACTCTGGCAAGACGGGGAGCACATTTGTGATCTCTCCATCCTCAGACATTGTCTTCAGAAAGGAGACATGAGGAAAAGCTGGTGGCACTCTGCCTTCTGGCACTCTGCCTTCTGGCACTCTGCCTTCAGCCGGATCCGGATTGTCCCTCAACCACTGAAAACAGCGGTCAATGTCATTGTCTTCTTTTCCAACTTGGAAAACCACCCTGCTTTCATATCTTTTCACAGGCCTCTGCCCAAGAGAGGGGGCGATCTTGAAAGAGCCCAAATCCATTCGCCCTCTGTGCAAAATCCAGATTTGGTGACTGATCGCTTGAAGCTGCCTGAATGCAGCAATCCTTTCCAGCTTCTTTCGCTTTGATATGTGAAGAAGCAGGTCGTCGTCAAACCGGTCTTGTGGAGAAACTTGTCCAGTCTTCATCACTTGCATGGGTGCAAACACTGCAGCAGAAATCTCATTCGCCCAAGCCACTGTCACAAGACAATCGCTGGTGCTGTGAGTAGACCCATCGGCGATGAAGTTGATTTGTCGACAGTGCTGCATAGCAGTGATAGCTCTCTCCTGGTACAACCGATTGGTTCGAAGCTGCCACTCGTCACAGCTGGACTCAGGCACACCTGAGCTGGCAAGTCAAAGAGCGATTCGTTCACTTCAATAAATAGTTGAGATACAAGTACAACTTGGACTTCAACACCATGCGCAAGCAACACCATTCTTCGGCCTCCCATGGAAGAGTCCGGGTCACCCGGGCTTCGTCATTTTCGGGAGGGGCCACCTGGCACGTTAGCGCATGTGTCCAGATGTCATGGTCGGATGCCCGCCGACCGTTGGCCCCAACCCCCCCCTAGACTGCACGACCCTGGGGCCCTTTCCCTGGCTCCACACCCGGCCAACAGTGTGTCGGTAGCTGCCAAATTGGCGGGCATGCAGCTGCCGCTTGGTAGAGCAACACACACCAAACCCCATTCTGAACATGTTGGCACTCTGCCTTCGACAAACACAACCGAACAGCAAGCCAAGCAAGGTTCTCTGCTCAATAACACAACCATGTCCCAAGAACGGACGGCGTCCCTTCTTTGTTCGGAACCTGGAAGTCTGGCCCGGACAACACGATCCGAGGTCGCAGAAAATCCAGCTAGGTAAGGCAACCTTGAGGAGGTTCGACTGACACTCTAATTACTGTACTTCTGCTCGATATTTGGCCTCCCATGTTGCAAAGGGGGACACTCGGGTGCCGAGCTCGGACCCAGCCAGCACGTTAGCCCATGTGTCTGGCTGTCATCACCAGGTGTCCGCTCTGGTGGTTGGCCCCAAGTCCTCGTTCGGTTCCGTCTTCCACGGTCCCCCAAAGCGACCCCATGCCCGGCCATCGGCATGCAAGCGCGGCTGGTGAATCAAAACTGGACACACCGCGACTTGTTGGTAAGGTCCGTGTGACAACCCATGCCCGGCCATCGGCATGCAAGCGCGGCTGGTGAATCAAAACTGGACACACCGCGACTTGTTGGTAAGGTTGGTGTGACAAAGAATTCACTATAATCTTAAACAACTGGCTAACAAAACAACATTCTACTATGAATGAGACGGAGGAACACACCAGCTCAACAACACAGCCATGTCCCAAGAACGGCCTCCCTTCTTTGTCCGGTATTGCTTCCGGTGACTTGCATGACTGCTTCGATGTCACCAGGTCACAGCCCCAGCCGGCGCATTAGCCCATGTGCCCGGCTGTCATCTACCCCCTGCCCCTGGGATAGGTTGGCCTCAAGGCTGTGACACAGGCAAACCGAACGCCTCACACATGGCCAATGGTGTGGGGAGCAACCCTGGTGGGGCAGGGGTTTACTCCTTAGGTAAGGCAACACCGAAGAGGTTCGACTGGCACTCTGCCTCGGCACTCTGCCTCTGTCGTCGATCCAAGAGAACAGAAAGCATGTGCTCAGCAGAAAGAGATATAGCCTAATCATGGGTTAGCGGCCTCCCCCATTTGCTGAAATCCACCCCACTCGGCCAAGGTGGGTCGCCATGCTCACAGGGAATGAATTAAGATGACAGCGCTGTGCCGGATCCCGTCGCAGCTGTTGCTCAGCAGGCCATTTGGCACACCTGCGATGTAACAGATCCCGGAGACTTGGTTTGCTTCGGCGTAAACATCGCCCGCAACGCGCCGATAGAAACAAACCAGGCACAGGCCGAAATCACCCTGTGAGTAGCAGGCTCTAGGCACAGCTGGCGGCTGGGGTAGTGGAAACTTACAGCAGGCTGCTACACTGCCACTACAGGCCATGCCAAACGATCAACGATAGACCTGATCCCAGGGCCACTTGCGCGCAAAAGTGAGCACAGGCAAGAACTGAAGAAGGCACTATCTCACCCTTCTCTTTACAACACAACTCAAGCGGCCTCCCTTTTAGGATCTCACCGGGGGGGGAAGGACACACCCGCCCCCCATTTAAGCCACCCCCAGCAGGCGCATTAGCGCATCGCCCTGCTGTCATACCCCTCGGGCTGTAGGGGAGTTGGCCCCAAGGGTGGCCGCCACGAGGCCACGCAGGCGTCAGTGGCCAAGCTTTCAGCTCCGGATGGATCGCTGCCCCCAACACGGCCAACAAGATGGAACCTGGCAGGTCTCTAGGGCCCCCTCGGCCAGCCCGCTGCTCAGGTTTAGGTCGGGCAAGCGAATCGACAAGGACGTTTATGATCAAAAGCAAGCACAGCAAACCACTAAACCCTACTAAACCCTGAGAAGTTTTACTGGCACTCTGCCTTTGGCACTCTGCCTTTCAAAAAATTGATCACAACCTGACGTAATTGCTATAATACTCGATTCGGCCTCCCAAGTTGCAGAGGAGGACACTCGGGTGCCGACCTCGGACCCAGCCAGCACGTTAGCCCATGTCACACCGGGCCTCCCCTCCGAACCGCCCGAGCGATGCTCACGCAGAGACTAAGGAGCTCCCAGCCGGCACGTTAGCCCATGTGTCCGACTGTCATACAGAGAGCACAGAGCTCTCTGCGTTGGCCTCAAGAGCTCGAAAAACTCGATGCAGCGGCCCCCCAGCACCCGGCCAGCGGTGCTGCAGCACACAACTCGAACTGAATCTCGAAAGAAGCGTTCGGCGGAAGTGCACCGTGGGTAAGGGCAGGAGACTTGTAAGCTGCCCTGCACTACGTTCTTCCCTCAGAGCCCTGTGCGAGACACAGCGAGTCCTGGGTAGCGGCCACACTCCACATGCCGGCAAGCGAATCGACAAGGATTTTCTGATCAACAGCAAGCGCAGCAAACCACTAAACCCTACTAAACCCTGAGAAGTTTTACTGGCACTCTGCCTTTGGCACTCTGCCTTTCATAAATATTAAATGCACAACCTGACTTAAGCATCCCTTTCTGTAACGGCCTCCCCGGCGTCTTTGCAAAGACGAACGTGCTCTGACAGTCATGCGGACCGGAGACTTAGGCCACCCCCATTCGGCCGAGATATGGGGTCACCCCGCTCTGCCATGGGGATATGAGGCTCTCAACGACCACTAGCAGCTGCAAGCATTTGCCCGCGCTATGCTTATGTCGCCCTCTGCTCGCAAAGAAGCAGGACGTCGTGGTCGTCGTGGTGCCATCCCAGAGTTCGCAGCGGATACTTCTGCCCCCGACATTACCTTCTGCTGGACTTGGCCAACAGCTTGGCGCAAGAGCCGAACGTCGGGTCGGCCATGGCAAGAGCGGTAGTCGAATTTAGTTCGACTGTGGCGCGGGTACGTGGCATCAAATGAATGTGTGACAAAGAATTCACTAATCTTAAACAACTGGTTAACAAAACAACATTCTACTCCATATCAAATCACCAAGGAACCATGCAGGTCGCTGCGTTCGTCCTGGTTCTTGAGAATGAGGGCTTGTCGCAAAGAGGTCCCACTTTTTGCAGCGCCCTCTAGCAACTTCCAGATGCTTTTGATGTCCACAGTCTTTTTCAATGGAACACGCTTGCCCAGAAGTGCCCTGCGAGACGTCACAGGCACACCAGCATCATGTACACTCAAGTAGTGCCCAATGACATACACCTGGAGGCCGGCTGACAATGTCTCGGACAGACACTCATGTATGTGCATGAAGGCATTCAAGACTGTCTTGGCAAATCCATGAGCCTGCCCCGACGGTTGAAGCGCTCTGTGTTTTTTTGCCATGGTTGCAAAGGCGATGATGTCGTAGATGCTAGTTTCAACCTCCTCCCAATCTCGTGGCACTCTGCCTTCAGATTCATCTCGGAGAGATGAAGACAGCGTCCTTGCATTGAACATAGATTCCCAAAGCTGCCGCAAAGATCGGGACGTGTTGCCTGCCAGCGACTTCATCATCCAAGCGGCAAAGCCTGACACCAACCCAGCTGATTGAAGAAACCATGACACTCTGCCTTCATCCAACTGCATGACCAGAGGCTCATCACTGATAGTTTCACACACACGTACCATAGCATCATTCAGTTTTCTCTTGTACCATTCCCTGTGGGCGTCTGTCCTTGTGTCGAAGGATGCTTGCAACATGAATCGGGCCAAGGCTGTGGAAGATGCCACATCCTCCTGCACAGCATCAGGGTTTGGCACTCTGCCTTTTTGACTTTGCACATGTGACCCCCAGTTCGCAGCCAAGGGGGTCTTCCTGAGAAGATCACTGAAGAAGTTGTACCATTTGTGGTACTGTCGACGTTCTGAGCCGTTCCTGTTGCTCTCATCGAAAAACAAGTCCAGACGCCACCACAGTTCGCCCTGTGAGAGCCAAGCTGCTCTCGCTGGCAGTTTTGCATCATTTTCCAAGTTAAGCAATTGCCCATCACGGAGCAATAGCATGACCCACAGTTTCAGAAGCATCACCGAAATCCTCCAAAGCAACACTGTACTTGAATCTTACTAAATACTGACACACACCTGCACTTGTGTAACAAGCCCCAGTTCACAACACATTGAATTCTTAAGAAATCAACCCAAAGACTCACGATGACATGTCAGCAGCCACATCATGTCACTCGAACTTGAGACAGGAAACTATCGCAGATGGCACTGAACTGACAACCACATGGAATGATTAACACAGGCCACCGATGCCTGCAACTGGAGGTCGAGACACCAGCCAGGTCATTGCCACCTGCACGACAGCAGCATACGAACTGAGACAATACCGACAAACACATCTGATCACGGAGTGACTGAAGCTCTCTACATTTTCATTGCACAGCTGCACCAGCTCGGATCACTCAGATCCTTCCACGAGGCGGCGAGGATTTTCCTCGGCACCTCGTGGAGGGAACGGACGGGGTCCAGGGCTCAACCCAGTCCCAACATTGGAAAGCAGAATACCAACAAGACAGAATGTCGAAAGATGAAGCAAGCTCATTTAACTCTAGAGAATTATGGCACTCTGCCTTATTGGCACTCTGCCTTCAGCTACAATTCATGTTGGGACATCCCTCATCATATGAAAGGCCACAGCCTTGCCGAACTCCGGGGTGTACTCCTCTGACACCTGAAGATCTTCAGGACGACCGGTGAACTTCTCACCATCTCGATCAACGCAACCAGCACTTCCTCTGACATGGGAAGGATAGCTGCGCCGCATACCATTGATGTGCTGACAGTTGCTCCACAGTTGAAGCGGTTTCAGGATGGGCTGGCCGAAGGCACCACCATAGGTTTTGACCTTCATAGCCTGGATCATTCCCATGACACGATCGACGAGTGGAATGTCGAACAGCATGCTGGAGCAAGGCTGCTCGATCACAAACCGGTTGTCATTCAAAGCCGCGAGCAAAGTCAACAGCAGCGTCACATACATGAAACGATTGCCTTCTTGGCATGCCAGCGATCGCTCAGGTTCTCCCATCCAGTCATTGGCAATGGACCTTCCAGTACTGTATTTACAGAGTTGGACGAAGGAAGAGCATGGAGTTCCAAACCACAACAGGCCGTGTTTGTGTGTTTGACACACAGCATTGACAGCCAGGCGAAGTCCTCTCACAGAAAGAATATCATGATCTGTGCCGTACCTGATGTCCAAGGCTAGCCCCTGCCAGCCAGCACGGAGCATCTCCCGACTGAGGTTGCCCTGCCCTGCAAAGATCTCCAGGAAGTGGAACCTGGCACTCTGCCTTATGTTCCGCTTCCAATGACAAAAGTTGATGAGGAATCTCATCTGTTTCTTCCATGGCCACGAAGTCATGATGGGAAAAGTTTCTGATAACATTTGTTGCCAGATTGATATCATCCAGGAAAACCCACTGGCTTCAAGAATCACATCATAGTTGCACTCAGGCAGAACTTCATAAGGACCTTCATTATGGAACTCCAGAAGCGACGGGTCAACTTCGCAAAGGCGCAGAACATCCTGTCCTCTCGAAATGGCCAAGAATCTCTTCTCCAGTTCGATGTTTGCATCAAACTGCCGCCGAATGTCTGCTAACAGTCTTCTTCTTGTTTCAGCCGGGTCATCTGCTGCTGCAGACATGGCACTCCGAATTGCACTGTGCATGGCACTCTGTCCTATCCGCAAGAAAGTGTAACACCTTAACCTCAAGGGTGTTCGAATTAACAACGTAATTGTGAACCAGCACATTCAGCAGTTGACACACTTGTGAGTCGATTGATCCATCACAACACAAGGATGAGACAGACATGATGCAATCACTCGTTGAAATTCACATGTGGCATAGTTGTTGCAGACCATGACTTCATGCTCAAGCAATCAAATACAGCACTGCCAGACCCTCACTCGATTCTCGTTTTTCTGGTACCGCACACAGCAGTCCATCCATCGTCCTCGACGATTCCGAGGCCACCGAGGTGGCAGACACAAGCATTCTTGGCACTCTGCCTTCTGTAAAGTTTCCAAGCTGTCATTGAAAGACATCAACCTTAGGGCCACCAGAAATCTTCAGGTGGCTCACAGTCGGAGGGTGGTTCTGAGGAGATATACCCCGATCGACGACCACGAATGCGAAATCCTCTGCCTTCACCTGCAGAATCATACTGATTTGAGTCTGGGGACGACTGAGCTTCGTCCAGTGCGTCCATCTCCTCATTGTCTGACTCCTCACCTTCCTCCACATCTGAGGGGGCTCCATCATCCGCTGAGCCGCGCTGACTCCAGTCCGGGTCTTCTTCTGAGATGTGCCCATAATCAATACCCAAACGACCCCGCCCTCCAAGCTCACCAAGACGAACATCTCGAACACCTTCCTCAATCACATCTGAGTCTGAGGCGTGAATCTCACCTTCGGCACGAGCTGGCCCAGTCAACCAGGCATCCGGGCGAGATTCCAAACGAAAAAACATTTGACCACGAACTCCACTTTCGAACTCATCTGGCACTCTGCCTTCCGGCACTCTGCCTTCTGGCACTCTGCCTTCAGTAGCTCCACTGTTGGCATTATTGTTAGGGCCAGGATAGCCATTTTCAGGCATCGGCCTTGGCGGCACTATTGGTGGCGGCGGGTTGTCTGGAGCATTGAAACACATGGCACAAATTCGCCGTCCCAACTGCCGACGTTGCATCTCTTCAGGGGTCAAGTTCTCAAGGGTGACCAGAACAATGCGGCCCTCCCTAACAGTAACCACATCCGGCTCGAAGTTGATCATGATCGGGGTCTCCATAATGTCCAACGCTTCTGCCACAGCTTGGGCAATCTCAAACTCATGTCGCGCAGGGGCGGGAGGTCTTGGGCCAGGTGGGTAAGGTGGCCGATTCACAGGCGTTGGTGGCGGCGGACCCATTTGTGGCCCTGGCACTCTGCCTTCCGCCCCACCACCTTCTTCACCAATGCCATTCACACCGGTTGGCGGCACTCTACGAGGCCGTCGCTTCGGAGTCCTCACCCGGCCGATCCTCCCCGCTGCTGCCGGTTTGGCCTTCGGTTTCGGTGCCATGGTGCTTAACTTTAAATATCTTTGATCCAACAAGCTGCAAGCAACTATATGTGTTGGATAGTACGAACAGGTACTAGAAGTTGATTGTCATGTCCGTTTCAATACCACATGCAATAGGTTCCACTGGACGACACAAGCATTTATGCACATGATCATTAGATTAACACATATTTGAAGACAGAGTGCTATTAATAGATGATGTAGTTTAATGTTCGAAAGCAGTATGCCCAATAATAAGTGTATGCATATAATCCATACATATATCTATATGTATGTATGTATGTTATACATATACCTAGGTCTATGTGTAAACTTACCACACACAGTAACGGTTTAGGGTTTAAAAGAGCTTCAGGGTTTTAGGTTTTAAGGAGGTCCATGGTTTAAAGGTACTTCAAGGCAGAGTGCCACCTAGTTTATGCTTAATCATAAGATGTGTTACTACTCGTAGGGATTTGGTTGGGTTAGCTGGACTGTGCCGATTCAATGGGATTCGATATTGTATAACTAGCTCCCAAGATTCAATAAGCTCCAACAAGACTTTTGGGAGGGGATGCTACATGTGTGCAATTGTCTGGTACAGGGTCGGTGTGCCTTCAAAACGTGATGGCCCGAACACTAAGATTCAATAAGATTTTTTCGGGTAGTCCACAATCCTGCAAATGTCTTCTAAGATTCAATAAGATTTTTTGGGCGAGCTGGAGGCTGTGTCCCTTGTAAAACCGATAAGATTCAATAAGATTCAATAAGATTCAATAAGATTCAATAAGATTCAATAAGATTCAATAAGATTTTTTCGGGGTAGGCCACAATTGTACAAATGTCTTCTAAGATTCAATAAGATTCAATAAGATTTTTTGGGGCGATCTGGAGTCGTGTCCCTTTTAAAAATGATGGACCAATAAGATTCAATAAGATTCAATAAGATTCAATAAGATTCAATAAGATTCAATAAGATTCAATAAGATTCAATAAGATTTTTCCGGGGCATGCCACAAGTGTCACAAATGTCTTCTAAGATTTTGCAGGGCCTGTGGGGCGGTATGGGGATGGTGTCCCTTCAAAGGCCATATGTTTTTTTAAACACGGATGCACCCCATTGCAGACTTCCGTGGTCCTTTGTTGGGTCCCTCCCAACTGGTGTTCTAGGACAGGTTGGATCCTGCCTTTGGCGCGGATTTGTCCACAGGCATCTGCAGTATCCTTGTGAAATCGACAGACCGCCTGGGATTACAAAGAGACATACATTCCTGATGGCATAATGCAACACAAGGCAACACAATCATGTCAATACATAATGATCATGGAACACATGTTACAACCCATGGCACTCCGCCTTCAGAAACATGTCTTTCTTTCAAAAACTTGATGTTTGCAATCGACAATACAAAGAGGCATTGACTATGTATGTTCAAATCAATCTATTGTAAAAATCAAGATCAACATATCACGTCGCCAATATGCGAAAACATGGAGTTTAATATAACTCCTCGTATGTATAAAAACATGTCAGATCCCTCGCGCAGCAACGATCTTTTTCAACGACTTCGGTCTGGGGAAAAGTCTGATCCAGGAGCCCCCAGTCGACTCCGGTTAAGGCCGATGTGAAAACATCCGGGCCCAACGAGTCACCACAAAGGTCGAGGCTTGAGTGAGGAGGCCCGTCCTGGATACCCCCCCGTCCTCTATTGGGTGGGAGGGTGGGAACAAAAATTTTCTGCCCCCCCTCTTGAGAAGAGCTGCTGAATGGTAAAAGCATTCGCACGGCTTCACTTAAACTGGGAGCAAGAAAATCATGAAATCATGTCAATGCAAACACGGCAGCATAGCTGCCTGTCAAGTTTTCAAAAGAAAGAAAAGTCTGCAAGCAGAAAATATCCTTCTTTCAAAAACTTGATGTTTGCAATCGACAATACAAAGAGGCATTGACTATGTATGTTCAAATCAATCTATTGTAAAAATCAAGATCAACATATCACGTCGCCAATATGCGAAAACATGGAGTTTAATATAACTCCTCGTATGTATAAAAACATGTCAGATCCCTCGCGCAGCAACGATCTTTTTCAACGACTTCGGTCTGGGGAAAAGTCTGATCCAGGAGCCCCCAGTCGACTCCGGTTAAGGCCGATGTGAAAACATCCGGGCCCAACGAGTCACCACAAAGGTCGAGGCTTGAGTGAGGAGGCCCGTCCTGGATACCCCCGAAGTCACGCGGCTCCTTGCAGCAGGAATCTCAAGTTCGAATCTTTGTCGTGAACGAAGGGTTCCACCCGCTCTGCGTTCACCAGGTGTAGAATGCTGTTGCCATCCCCACGGGAGGGGGGATCTGCTACGTTAGAAAAAGATGGTACGCGCTCCGCCCAAGCCACACACGGGGCCTCGGAGTCGATGACTGCAAGGTAATGCGCCAGCCGATACATCGGCTCACTGGGGCTCAATCCTTTTATGGCAACTGCTCGTGCTGCCTCATTGTCAAGCCAGAATATAACTCTCCTGCCGCAGAAGTCGTTTTGCAACATGCGTCTGATGGTGACCAGAGCGTACAGTTCTACCTCGCAAATTATCTGGGAACCCGCGCTCTGCAGCCAGCAAGAGATTAAATCCCCAGGAACCTGACCCTGAAAAACCCTGCCTTTGCCGGTCAGGGTGTCGAAGGTCACTGCACCTAGCCCTGCCAAAGGGGCCTCCCAGGATCCATCCGTCCAAACGTGGACCGGCTGTAAAGGGTCAAAAATTCTCAGCGCTCGCGGAGGAGTAGAAGACAAGACGACCTCAGTTTGTTTGCAGAACCTTTTCACCTCGTCGGGGCTCAAAGTTTTGCCCCTCACCACGGTGAGGAGAGTGTGGCAAGCCTGCTTCAAGGATCTGCCAGCGTAGAAGCCCGACGCGAAGTTAAGGAGGCCTAACAGGATCTGGGATTCATGGCGTCCAAGCTGGCCTCGGTCTGCTATTTCACGCAGTTGTGAGATTATGCGATCTACTCTCCCCTCTTTGTTAGTCATCACCAAGGTGCCTTGATGAAGGCAACTGAGGTCCATGTTCATTCCTAAGACTGAGAACACTGCGTCATATGGCCGACCTTTGGTGCCGGTCTGCGCGAACCTCCACCCGAGCAGGGTGAGCAGCTCGGAGGTCATCTCATCAAGTTCAGAAGATCCCTCTTTCAAGGAGTACAGTGGGTAGTCGTCAAAGTAGTTTGCCAGCGGAATTTTCAAGACTTTTGCCAAAAGAAATTGGAGGCTTCTCGCCACTCTCACGAACCCATACACCGAAGCGGATAGTCCGAACAATAAGCTATTGGCCACGTAAAAACAGTTTTTCCCTGAAGAATCCCGATGGCAAATTACTACTATATCCCGGTGCTGTGGCAGCACTCCCAGCTGCTTATATGCTTTGCTCAGGTCGAGGGTGCGCCCCACCCACGGGCGTGGGGGCACCCCCAAGCGGCGAGCTCGGTCGCACTCGGCCTGGGAGATGAAGATGGCTAGGCTCGCCACATAGTCAGACCCCTGCAATTCTAACTTTATGGTGGCAGTGTATGCATCATTAACCTGGGACGCATGTCCATCATCGATGGGACGGATCTTTTTCTCCGTGCCTTGCTCGAGGATGAACCTAGGGATGGTACCCCATTCGGAGTGGCCCAAAAGATCACTGACCTCACTTTCCGTATACGGTCCCTCCAGGAACCCTTCTGACACTTCCTCGTTGGAAGCTTGGCTCAAGGCTTTTATCTCCTCGGCCGTGGAGACTGAAAATCTCGTGAGCATAGCCCTGCGCCTCAAGGCTGCCGTGGACCTGAGTTCCGCTTCAGTCATGGAGGCCATCACCACTTTGGTTTTAAAGCAGGATGGCTTTTCTGAAACTCCTACTAAGGGCACCCCTTCTCTTAGAAGTCTGGTTACGGTCGGGTCATCGTAACCGTGTTCGACAAGTAAGGTCTCCCAGAGCAAGATGCGTTTATTTTTCACCACTTTTTCGTACCAGCTTGGGAAAGAGGCATGGAGCTTCCGCTCCTCCGCTTCCAAAGACTTGGCCCTCAACTTTACTTTCAAGAGCTCGAGCTTCCTTAGCTTGTTGGCTTCGGCAGCCTCGTGCTCCATGCAAAAGTTAACGGCCTCCTGAGTAGCGGGGTCGATCTGGATTTGGGCATCGACGGGATGACCCAGTTTCTTGGCACTCTGCACGTGTTGTTCCATATTAAGCCAATGTCCCACTTTGCAAGTGCAGTCTCTCCCTGAGGCAGGCTCCTGGGGAGCATGAGTCTGGTCGGGAGGACTGTATGCAGCAGGTCCTTCTGCATCCTTTTGGCTGCCCTCCTTCACTTCCCCCTCTGAATGGGTCAAAAGGATCTTGCAAGACTTATCCGGCTTAAAGCTGCTGGGCTCCCAAGTGTATCGGCAGAACTCGGGAATTAGGGGCGGGTGGCGCCTACTTTGTTTGCCTAGTTTGGCCCATGTTGCAGCTTGCCAGTCCGGAGCTGGCGAGAGAGCACAAGCACCCTGGGCCGCCGCGTCACCAAGGCAGTCGGCCATGCGAGCACATAGCAAGGGCGGCAAGGCTGAGGAAAGTCTGGATGCAGACCACCAGGCAGCATGCTGGTGGTTACCTGGACAACTGGCCTTGAGCTTGGTGAAGAGGCCGACTGAAGCTAAGAATTTGGTTTGCTTGGGCCTTTCGCCTCCGTGAGCGCACTGAGCCAAGGAGACAAACTCGAGTTCACTCGGCGGCCAACTGATTTTGCTTTGCTTAGCAAAGAGCTCCAGAACATGCCACAGAAGAGAGTTGGCAGGGTTTTCCAGGCTAACCGAGATTCCCTGCTCCACACAGTGCTGCACAAGGTCAAAGCAAAAGCGAAAGGACGCGTTCTCGCGTCTCAGTTTCGCCCCCATGGGCGAGGCGAACGCCGCCGGCGACCCCAAACAATGCTGAAGCGAGCGCGGAGGGACTGTGTGCTTGTTGCCACACTGTTTTTGGCTGTGGCGTGAAGCTGCTGCTGTACCCGCCTTGACGCCTATGTGCACATGGAAGGGTCTGCATTGGGACAGCATTTCCCAGAAAATGGTGCGACCCGCTTCGGAGGTCAAGTCAAGGTGTGCCGTCGGAGCCTGCGCGCTATCGAACCTGGTGTCAATGGCTAACACCCTAAAACCCTTGCGCAGGCAGGCACGAGAGAGCCCTGCGGAGCCTGCGAAGACCTCGAAGAGCCAAGGGGTGTCATTGCGCATAGGCGGGTTTCCCTGGTCAGCCACGGGGATCGGAAACCTGAGCGAAGGCGGGGGCCTAAACCCTAGGTCCAAAAGGGTCTGGGCTTCCGTCAGCGACAGCTTACTAAGGTCGGCAACCGAAAAAGCCACCGCCACCAGCCGATGACCCGTCCAAGGTTCCGTGCAATGGGCTTTGCAATAAGCGTCGAAGGTTGCCGGCCCTTTGGCCACGTCTAGCAAAATGCCTGACATGGGTCGGCCCTGTACGGTCCTGGTAACCGTGCCGCCGGCCTCCTGGATCCAGAGGTGTCCCCCTTCAAAAGTGGACACCGGAATGATTCCCGTTGGGGATTTGTGGTTGCGTGCGTCCACATGAACTGAAGTCATTGAGTTACTGAAAAGAAAAACTGATGTGAAGAACAGGTCAGGCAGCTGGGACCGTACAAAGGAGGTGATTGCCTTCGTGACTTGCGGGAAGTTCTTACACTCCCCCCTGAGGCCTTGAAGGCCACCTTGGGAAAAGGCGCCCACACCGAAGTTGGGCCGTTTGGTCCTGGCATCAGTTCGCAAAAGCTCGGAATCTGAGATGAGGGCATGCAAGCGTTCCAAGTCTGCACGAGAGGGTGCAGTGTCGGCTGAATTAAGAGATTTGGCTAGGGTTTCAACATCTAGTTCAGCCCCAAGGGCCGGATACCCAGTGCGTCCAGCCCCTGTAGGGCTGTTTCATTGCATGCCATGTGTGCATTCGCTGTAAGGGTGATCCTTGTTACATCCTACCTTCCAACATTGGTGAAAGCCTCGGGGGCATCTGCCTTTCACCACCTTGGCCTTACAGGTTCCCAAGTTAAACCCAAAACAATTTGGTCGACCCTGCGAGTCTTTGGCCGCGCAGCCTTCGGGAATCTCAATCCTATGCCCCTTCCCTTTGCCGCCTCCCTTATCCCCCTTACCCTTGATCTTGCGTGTGGGTTTGTCAGGCTTATCATCTGCGCCCTCGTTTGGACGCTTCGTGGGGTGAGCAGGCGGTGGCGGCAGGAGCAGCGGGGTGAGGAACTGAGTGATCTCATGAGACTCGGAGAGGCGTTTGAGTTCGGCATCCAACGGCTTGGCTGCTCCAACGGGCTTCTGAAGTTTCCCTTCCAAGTTGTTGGCAGCCCTCACAAAGAGCTCCCGGTCTGCACTGATGATCTGAGACAGGGACACCTTAGCGTGACCTGTCGGCACCGCACGCTGGGTTAGCTCGAACAAGGAGTTGACCCATTCTTCCATGACCTCAAATGAACAAACATGCCCCAAATCCATCGCCAGGGACCTCCGAAAGAACGCTTGCCTCAATGCATATGCTCCGTTTGTATCGCAGACAGAGTCGGGAGTCTTGGCCCCCAACTTCAATGTCCCGTCCGAGTCCAGCTGGATGGAAGTGTCCTTCTTGGCCAAACTCAGTTCCTGAGCCCTCGAGGTCCATCGGTTTATGGGAAGGTACCTGAGCAGATTGTTCTCCAGCATGTCGGTGACCTGGTCTATGGAAGAATGCGATGGCATGTTGGCCACGGTGAAGATCACTCCTTTCAAGCGGTGCTGTTGCTCCGCCTGGCGAGCCAAGCGTTCGGCGGTGGGCAGCTTCTTGATGGTGTTCTCCGGTTGCCCTTCCACCCTTGACTTCAGGTCAGCAATGTTGAGAGACTGACTTTCGAAGAGCAGACGGCGCACCACCGACACCTGGAAAGGGGAAGGCCTTGGGTCCACAACCGAAGCTAGCCATACGTCGATGGCCTCATCCGTGAGAGCCTGTGGAGAGCTGGCGGCCGCGAAAGCAATCTTTCCGAAGGTGTCGTACCCGGCGGACTGCAGCTTTGCGTAGAGCTCATTGGTCATACCTATCCTCAGGCATCTCTCCTTGAAGGCAGCTTCACTGTCGAGGGTCGCTGATGACATGGCTCCACACTGAATGAGTTGAAGAGGCTCACTTCAGGTTGCCACGTGCTGTCCAGGTTGTTTGAAAATGGCTTGGATTCGTCACCGTATTGGCATCCTCCGTGTTCGTGAATCTCGACTCTAGCACAAGTTCGCCCTAGCTCTCTGCGAGCCGGGAAGGATGCACACCCCCGCTCGGAAAATCTTCAGATACTGGGCAGCCTGGCAGTGCCACGGGCGCAGATGCCGGCACATGCACCCGCTGACCCAACGACATCTATCCAAGTCGTACCGAATGTGTATGCACATTGCCTGCATGGAGCCCCGGGCGCTAGAAACGCCGGCTCCCTTGAAGTGTATGTAGCTGGGATGACACAGGTCGCAACCCCCTCGACTTCCCGCTGAAACACAACTCTAGCACAAGTTCGCCCTAGCTCTCTGCGAGCCGGGAAGGATGCACACCCCCGCTCAGAACATTTTCAGAAACTGGGCAGCCTGGCAGTGCCACGGGCACGGATGCCGGCACATGCACCCGCTGACCCAACGACATCTATCCAAGTTGTACCGAATGTGTATGCACATTGTCTGCTTGGAGCCCCGGGCGCGAGAAGCGCCGGCTCCTTTGAAGTGTATGTAGCTGGGATGGCACAGGTTGCAACCCCCTCGACTTGCACCGTCCCGGAGGAGCCACGGACCCCACCAAGGTCGGCCCCTCGGACTGATGTCCTCAGCCTCGGCTCCCGGTGTAGGCTCACGCCAATTTTCTCACACCAAGCTCAGCTGTCCAGCTCTGACGCCCGGCGACATTGAATACACGGTTCGGGCTCGGCCTCATCTCCTAAGGAAAATGGTCTATAGCGAGACGTGATGGGGCGGCCGCAAAAGAAACTGGTCAAGTCCCTCACTCTATGCACAATGTTCGAAAGGGTGTGGACTCTAAGCTGATCAGAAGTGCAGTCGGTGAACGGGAGCCTGCCCTGCATCGGCGCTCCACGACGTTCCACAAACTCGGGCTCCGACTCCGCCGATCGCGAAGCCTCCGAGAAAGCTTCCTCCGCCTCCACGGGGTCAAGAAGCGTTGAGTCCTCTGCCCGACGAAAGTGTGATTCGGCAACAGCCACCACCCTGTCTGAAGTACTCAAGTCTGGATCGAAGTCTCCTGCCCGGATGCTCTCAAACATGGCCAGGATCTTCCCTGATAAGCAAATGTAGAACTGGCGGGAGTAAATAAGGTTTGACGACCCCCCCTGCTTGTAATGGTGACCCATCAGGAGCTTCTCCTTCGGCGAAAACTTCACTGCAGACGACCAGCCTGCCCAAGAGAGGAGGGTGGCCTTGAAGCTGTGAGTTCCAATGGACTCGCCCTCCTGAATCTCCACCCCAAGCGCGGCCAGAACTTCGTGAAGGATTTCTGACGCTTCTTCAGATGACATAGGCGTGCTTCCCCATTGACCAAGCCTCTGTGACCAGGTAGGCACCCCACCTGAACTGAAGTATAATCCCTCCTGACGGCGAGCTTCCAACCAGTAGGCTGCCCAGGGGGTTTGAGAAACTCCCTCGGCGACACACACGTAGGGGAGAAACTTGGTTTGGGCATCGGCGGTAAGGCTAGTCTTCGACCCTAACCCCGAACCTATCAACAGTTGGCCCTTGCCCTCCCCCACAAGCTCTAGTTTCCTCAGTCGTTGCCCGTCGCTCCATCGGCAACATGAATGCACGCAAAACAAGAACATGCCAAGAATGCAGCGGAGCCAGCTGGAAGCCCGGCCCATGTGCTCCTCAAGTCGCTTCACCCTCTCCAGCGAGAGAGGATCTCGCTGGCGCAGTGGCTCCTTTGTGAGCTTGAGTTCTCTGGCGATTCCCCGCACCCGTGAAGAGAGCACCGCCTCCAACGACATCGACCTGAAGACGGCAACCCCATGCAAGAATCCCAAAGCTTCAATGAGATGCGTTGCCGTTGATGCTTTGGCTCCCGACTCCCTCAACTTGCAAAACAACTCGTAAGCTTGAGGCTCGGTGAGCCTCCAGGGCGAATCAAAATTCAAGTCATAAGCCATGACTGAAAAGGTTTGCAACGATAGGGCTCGCTTTTGCAAGGTAGTGGATGCCTTGGCTCGAAAGGCGTCTGCGATGCTACGGGAGACCACCTCATCCGGCTCAAGGTTTAGCCCGTGCTGGACCAGGCTTTGGCCCAAAGCGGTGGCCTCGGGGTCAAGCAAGACAAGAACCTTCAGGCGCTTCAAGGCTCCACTCCTTATGTCGTCGTCACTTGGGGTGACCCTTACCCTAGCTAACCTTCTCGTTATGGTCCAAGGGATCCTACTAGGTTCGTCAGGGTTGGGGTCAGGTAGCACCACAGGCTGTCTCAGTGTGTCCATGACGCCAACCGAGGGAACAAAATCGAAAATGTCACGAAAGCTCTGCTGCAGTGCTGTCCTCGGAGGTTCCCAAGGTTGCCTTGGGATGTCAAGCCTTTGCCTTTTGCTGAAAGATACAATGGCTGCTCGGCGGGCATCGCCTTCCGCCTGTTCACCTTCCAGCCAGACGTTGGGATCGGTAACTGGGGGAATGCAAAGCGAATGTTCCTCCAATTGACAAAGGCTGGGTGACTCGGGCTCAAGCGGTTCCCCGATCTGAGAGTACCACTCTCTCTCTTCCTGAAGCGACGGTTCATAAGCCAGCTGGGAAGCATCTGAACCCTGGACCGAGGCAACGGGAACCCGATCTCTGAGCAAGTCCCACGTGCAATCCGAACCCTCCTCCTCGGACCTAAGCAAGCGGTCAGCTGAATGATGTGAACTCTCAGGGCCTTGATGCTCCAACCCACCCCCTAGCAAAGCGTCTGGACTGAGATGGGCTGGCGGAGCCTGAAGCACAAGCGGGGGCTCGGGAGGGAATGGCTCGCTGCCACTCGGAAGCATGCCCGTCAAGCCAGCCTGGCTCCATCCGCAGCCCCGACAGGAGGCTGCTTGCACGGCGGGCTAGTCCCGAGCGTCGCACTGTTTCGGTTCGGGCCTCTTGAGGTTTAAAGTGAACCCCAGGGCCCCGGAGCCAAACAAAAATTTTCTGCCCCCCCTCTTGAGAAGAGCTGCTGAATGGTAAAAGCATTCGCACGGCTTCACTTAAACTGGGAGCAAGAAAATCATGA
The DNA here is from genome assembly GCA_905221615.1 of Symbiodinium sp. CCMP2592. Taxonomy (NCBI): domain Eukaryota; class Dinophyceae; order Suessiales; family Symbiodiniaceae; genus Symbiodinium; species Symbiodinium sp. CCMP2592. Next base: position 21,295 of record CAJNDT010000322.1, read on the forward strand.
AATCATGTCAATGCAAACACGGCAGCATAGCTGCCTGTCAAGTTTTCAAAAGAAAGAAAAGTCTGCAAGCAGAAAATATCCGTGACAATGGCATTGCCACACCTCCAAAATTAATAAGACTCGAGGCCACATCACCGACAACACATACACATGAGCCAGTTATTGTGGCACTCTGCCTTGTTACCGAGCCACCTTGTCGACGCAATCAGTCCACCACGGGGTCGTTGACCTCAGGAGCTTCCTCTTCACGAGTGCGGTCGTCAACGAGTTGAGCTTGTATTTCCTGAACGATTGCGTCCACATCATTAGCATCATCTTCGACAGGAACAGGGGCATTGCTTCCCGTGGACCCCCTCGGACCCAAAAAGAACCTTGCCATAGAGGCTGAGCTCGCACACTTGAGAGGGCAAGCGGTGGCCTTGTTCCGCCCGGTCGACTCACAGTATCGATTGATACATTCGCTGTGAAAGAGGTGGCCACACGATAGCGCTTCCAATGCCTGCATTCCAGGGAAGCAACAGAAAAAGACACGTCATGTGAGAGGTACTGTTCTGAGGATTAGTGGAATGTACAAACAGGACAGGCACCACTATCAATGGTTCATTAACCAAAGGCAAACGAAACCAGCCTGCCTGGCCCGGGTGCATCTCCGAATGGCAAATGACACAGAGGTCCTGGTTCCACCGGTTCGCAGGTCTGCTCGACTCATTCGGAGCATCCTCCTCCTCCTCCTCAAAGAAGGCACTGTCGTCGGCCTCGCGCTCGACCTCGGCCTCGACCTCGGCCCCGGCCTCGACCTCGGCCCCGGCCTCGGCCATGACCTCATCATCGACCTCGACTGCGACCTCGTCCTGCGACTCTGTGTTTGGTGCCGTCGCCCTGGCCTTGGACTTGGCCTTGGCTTTCGACTTGCCCTTGGCTTTTGCTTTGGCTTTCGACTTGGGTGTCGCAAAGGGCACAACGGCATTCACGTCAGCACCGGCTGTCGAGTCACTGTTCGTGGAGGTGTCTGGCTCTGGCAACTCAACTGTTTGAGGTGCAGTGGTCACTTCTGCAGGAGGCATGACGATCTCCTGATCGGGCCTGATCTCTGCCTCTGCCGGCGCTAGACCATCGTCATCCATGGCAGGAGCATTCCCATCAACTGGCACTCTGCCTTCCACAACCCTCGGCACTCTGTCTTGTTCACTTCCTGCAGCCTGGCTGCCTTCGGTTGCCTGGCTTGCATTGGAACCCGGAACGGCATGAGGGGAGGCAGGCGGCTGTTGAATCGGCACTCTGCCTTGTTCCCCAGCCGGGCTGCGACCCACAGCCTGGCTTGGATTGGAACTAGGAGCAGTCGTTGGCAAAGGACCAGAACGGACCACGTCTGGCACTCTGCCTTCCGACGGCGGAACCGTTGGCGGGGCAGCTGGAGCAGGACTCGGATTGAAACTGAGACGTCCCTGCGTCTCAGTGGACTGCCTTGCTCTCGCTCTACGCCTGGCATAGGTCGTGACATCCTCGGTCATCCATGTGGACTGCCATCCACACTCCAAGGCAACCCTGTCAACAGAATGCTCAGACATATTCACCCCCAGTCCCAGAACCGGTTTGGCTATGCGGTTCCAACTGCTGCTATCGCAGACGGATTGACGCCTATGGGCATTCTCACATCGCTGACCAAGCAAGCTGTATTTCATATCGACCCTGAGTTCACTGACCTTTGTGGTCGGCTTCAGATTGGTCAATATGAAGAGCAGTTGCAGCGCTGTTTGTTGTGGCAGGTCAGCCGTGACCGCAGCATCCCATGCACTATGAACTCGCTCGAGCAGAGCTTTCACCTTCACCTCAGTCAGTAAGGCTTATCTAGGCTTTGTGGGGGGAGGGTTCAGGGATCATTGCTGACCTTAGGGATACTCTGTTGATTGACAAGCAGCCAGAGGGATCGAACGCAATGTCGTGGCGCTTCTCGGGATTGCATCTGCATCGGTAGTGGACGTTGCCAGCCGATCAATCCCGATCGTTGCTGCTTGCCTTGCTCTGTTCTTCTTGGTTTCCTTACGAATCCTCCTCACTTCTTGGTCTTCTGATTCCGACGAGGAGGAGTCGTTGGCACTCTGCCTTGATTCACCCACAGCAGCCATCTGCTGCTGTTGCTGCATTTGCTGCATCTGCTGCATTTGCTGCATCTGTTGCTGCTGCTGCATCTGTTGCTGCTGTTGCAACATGAAAGGGTTCATCATGGCCAGTGGGTTGTTCATTCCCATTGCTGGGTTCATTGCCCCCGGCATTGGGAACATCATCTGATCACTCACACGAGCGCTCTTCCTCGACTTTCCCATTGCTCTCGGCGACTGTCTCTGGCACTCTGCCTGGAAGCACCACTGCAGCACTAAGGGACTCGATCTTGAACACACATATGTTGATTGCGGCCAGGTCAAGAAATTCTTGCGCATCCACTCACTAGTCACTAGAGTCCGTACACACTACGTGGCATGGTCCCATCAACGGCCAGATAGCAAGCGTTTCAGCTTCCACAACTCACAATCACTTGCATCATGCATTCCAGCCTTGCCATAGTAGCCAACCACCTTGGACGCCAGCACCTGAAAGGTTTTATGGGGCTGTCACAGGAAACCAAGGTTGAACCAATCAATTCACAGGCACAGTAATTAATCCATCGAGTTACTGCCGACATGACTGTATGCATAGGCATCGTCTTTGTTTTCCAAAACGGCAAGCTGAAATGTGCCAGATCAGACGGACCGCAAAAGTGACAACATTCAAACGCCCCAAGAAATGCGATTTCACATTGGCACTCTGCCTTTCCGGCACTCTGCCTAGTGACAGCGACACAAAAATGAATCTGAACAGGCCACACTGTTTGGTGGCACTCTGCCTTAGTCACACCGAGAACTCTCTGGCACTCTGCCTTGTGAAAGTCCCCAGTGCCCAAGGACGAATGGGATGAAGAAGAGGAGGTCCACTAGATGGCTTTGTTTTGGCAACACAATTAATAAACCTACTCGTTCAGCTCAATCATTGACACTGATCAATCCTGAAAGCCATCTGCAGTTACTCCCCAATCAGGAACGAAGTTCGCAGTGGTCTGGTAAACATCCACATACTCTTCATCTTCCGATGGCGGGACATCATCACCCATCTGGCTCACCGCGTCTAGGTCTTCCCCCCTTGCCTTCTGTTCCAGCTTCTTCTGACAATACACAAGCATGGTGTAATTGTAAGCATCCCAAATCTTGCAGGACAAAGGCACAATCCAGCTCTGCAGGTCTTTGGGCTTGAATTTTTCCTTTGAGATGACATCTTCCGTCGTATAAACCTCAACGAGTGTCTTGGAGGCCTCAAACCAGTGCCAGTATGTCAGATTTTTTCCCTTGACTCGATCACGGCCATGTTTTGGCGGAGTGACATTGAACATGCACTGGAGAATCTGCTCAATGACCGCCACCCCAGTTTCCCTCTGAAGCCACAGGTGCCAGTCCCCAGGCTCAGAATTGTTTGGAATCTCCTTCACGTTCTGGTCACACAACAGATCCCAGACAACCGCAGTTTTCGAGCCCTTCGACCGAAAGTCATTCCACGCCATGTCCTTTCTATCCACTGGCACGTTATTCTTCTCGCATTCTCGGACTGTGATCTCATGGACAGCCATGAGCAGCTGGGTCATGACAGTCGTAGTCTTGCTGTTGAACTTCCGATCGTTGTGCCCCGATTGGCGAGGCGGCCCACCTTCGAAGTCGTCACCGCCCTGTGACTGCATGGCAGCATTCCCCGCAACGCTCTGAGAGTTTTCTCCTCCTCAGTCTCTGGCTGCAAAAGCTCGGCTGGAACCTTGATCTTGTTTTGACCCCTTGGCACTCTGCCTTGGGGGTCCGTAATTCCGAGGTCCTCCTCCGCTTCCAAGAAAGGCTTCACCTCTCCAGGCACTGGCGCAGTCGCACTCTTGGGGTTTGCGGCAGCCTTCGGGCTCGGGTCCACATTCATAGCCTCCAGCTCGTTCATGACCTTGGCGACGACGGCATCGTGCTCGCTCTCAGTCACCCGGGTCTCCGGTACAGAAGGCATCGGCTCATCTTGCTCCTCTCGGAGATGGTCCCCTAGTACCATTGTTGCTTGGCTGTCACCCTCATCCTCGTCCAAGCGATCCGGGTCGGGCTCCGCCTCCATCTCAAGCGGCGGTTGCTCATCCTGCACCATAACCTCGACAAATTCCATTTCATCGTCCGACGGATCTTGCACAGGCTCCTCCTCTTCCACCACAACATCAACCAAAGTGTCCTCCTCCTCGGCTTCCACCTCCTCCTTGGGGTCCAACCATATTCCTCCCTTCTCCGTCTTCATATGCCGCAAAAAAGCAGGATGAGCTTCGCCTGGACGGCCCTTTCCAACAAGGTGAGTAGGGATATTGGGACGGCCCTTTCCAACAAGTGGCACTAGGGCTGGACGGCCCTTTCCAACAAGGTCAGTAGGGATATTGTCCTCCACTGGCACTCTGCCTTTGTGGCCCTTTCCGGCAGGCTTGCCCTTTTGGGCGAAGTAAGCTGCTTTCCCGATCGGGACGGCGTCGCCCTTGCTTTTCAAGCCCTGGGCCTTTGCCACCCAGGCCGGCTCAGCGCGTCGGCCCTGCGGAACGAAATTGGAGCCTCTTGCCGTATCGTCAGCATACTCGGCAAGTTCCTTGGCGAAATCCTGCTCGTCCATCCTTTGCTTTTCCGTCATTTCAGCAGGAGCACTTGCCGACATAAACTGTGGCTTGGAACCAACAGGCACAGGCTGTCCGTCGCCGAATTTCCTTTTGGCAGGAGGCTGCTTTGCCGGCGGGGGACCCATCGGCTCTGGCACTCTGCCTTGCTTTGCCGGCGGGGGACCCATCGGCTCTGGCACTCTTGGCGGGGGATTCGGCTCGGGATCTGGCACTCTGCCTTGCTTTGCCGGCGGGGGACCCATCGGCTCTGGCACTCTGCCTTGCTTTGCCGGCGGGGGACCCATCGGCTCTGGCACTCTTGGCCGGGAATTCGGCTCGGGATTCGGCTCATCGTCATGCCAGGCATCGTATTATTTTCCCTTTATGTGTCAACCGGGCGTTCCACATTCAATATATACAAAAGAATATACATATAAAAATTCGGGATATGTCATTCTTCATCCGAATATATACTTCACAACTAATAAAAATTCGGCTCACGCAGCGGCTCACTTTTTTATCGTGATTGGGGCATCGCAGTGCCTTGCCCTGGGCTCCGGGCCCAGGGCGCTTGCTCTTTGTCAGTTCAACAACATCGCCAAGTTTCATTTGCACAAGGTGTATTGTGAAAAGAAAGATGCCACTTGCACCATAGCGAACTTCGCAGCACAACTTGTGCAGGAAACAACCAGGGCGGGCTGGGTGGGACAAAACTTTTTTCCGGACTTATGCCGGAAATTTTTTCTTACCCTCCCACCACCCTGTGGAGCCAACTGACGGCATGGTAAAGACTCATGGAGATTCCTCAAACATGAACTGTCATGTCATGGGTTGAGAGAACTTCGACAAAAGATCACGCCCTAAATTTTGAGTTTGTTTGACAAACCAAAATTTTTGACACAGGGGAAAATAAAGCTTCATCCGCTGTTCGCGGAGTTGCGTCTTATTTTCCCTTTATGTGTCAACCGGGCGTTCCACATTCAATATATACAAAAGAATATACATATAAAAATTCGGGATATGTCATTCTTCATCCGAATATATACTTCACAACTAATAAAAATTCGGCTCACGCAGCGGCTCACTTTTTTATCGTGATTGGGGCATCGCAGTGCCTTGCCCTGCCCCAGTCCTTGGCACTGAGAGCGCCCACACTACTTGCCGCCGCACCACTTGTGCAAATCACTTCAGTCGTGACTTCGACTTTTCAAGAAGGTCCTCGAAGAACTTAGCCGCAGGCCTAACACGCACAGGTGTCGGCAGATTCCACACTCCTCTTGAAAGCGGATCCGAAGGATTACTTGCAGATGGAACTCGATCGTACCAGATCATAAAGCCAAGGCTTTCTTCGATCTCACATACCGCATCGATGACATGCGTTGCAAACTGACTCACAGTCCAGCACTTCACGAAGGCGCCGTGAACACCTTCGTTGTCGGTGAACACAACCACATTCTTGCCCTTAAGAGCTTTGAAGAAACACTTCAGCGCAACATGTACCGCCAAAGCCTCCAGCTCAAAAATGACGGTCTCTTTGACACGCTCAAAAGACGTCATGACTTGGGAAACAAGCGAAGCATCAAGGTTTTCACCGAACCATTGGAGCAAAGAGCCTTTATGGTCATAAGCCATGCCCCCGATGCCACAAAGCTTGCCCTCATCGCTGAAGGATGCGTCCACATACACATGCACGACATTGCCAAGTTGTCGACTAATCAAGCGGCTCTGGTTTGACGAAACCAAACGCCTCAAGAAGCGACACGCCTTAGAAGTGGCCTCGCTCAACCGACCTCCATGATGCCGGCTAAGCTGGTGCAGAGCAACCTTCGCCCTTCGACCGAACAACTGGCCGGAAGCAAACTGCAGCCTACCCCGAAGTTTCTCGCAGTCGGAATGCGACAACCTCTCGGCTAACAAGACTTCGTCCAAGGCAGCGGTTAACTCCATCACACGTTTTTCAGTGTTCGCCAGCTTGAAGAGTCCCAGGCGAGCCTCCGCCATGTCGATCTTGATTCCAAGGACTTTACAGCACACGTCATAGGGCAGAAGTTTATCTAGCGAAAGATCCCAACCTAGAATCCTGAAAAGCGTGCTGATGACGACCTCCACGTGTCGACGCTCCTCAGGCTTGCAAGCCGATAGAAAATCGTCAAAATAAAAACTCCAGACCAAGGCAAACATTTTTACCCCCAGCCGCCAAATTCCGAATGCACAACGGATGAAGGCAGTCACTGAGGCTTTCGCCCCGAAGGGCATGACCCGCTGCTTGTAGATGACATGCTGGCGAGTGCGGGGGCAGTAAATCACGAAGAAGCTATCCTTTTCGAAACTTTTGTCACTAAGCGGTAGTTGCTTGTATGCGGCACTGAGGTCCCAACATTTGCACACAAGTCCCTCACGCAAGGACTTCAAAGGAGACAAGTGCAACCACATCGCCAACATGCCAGCAACTACGTCCAACGTGTGGACGGGCACTTGTTCACTTTGGGACACAACCGAATTTACCAGCGAACTCAAGTAGTTGTCGATCGGTCTCACTTTGGGACCCTCCTCGGTTTCTCCTTGGATCACTCCGAAGCGATGCGTGACCGTCCCATCAGCAGGGATGTCACTAGCACACACCGGCCCCTCGATGAAGCCTTTGGACAACTCTTTCTCGGTGGCTGCCAGTACACCTCGATCCACGATCTCGTCCCCTGAACTTTTAACCGAAGCCAAAACCTGACCCCTAACTAATCCCGCACTTTTCCTAAGCGTTTCCTCGGCCATGGCTGCCGGGCGGTACTTATTCTTAAAGGCATTAGATCGGGGCAAGGGTCCGGTCAAGTCAAAACCGTTTGACAGATCAGAAATCAAGTCCTCGTCCTCGTGTCCCACACTGTCAAGCATCTCTTTCATCAAGAGCAGCCGCTTGTTGCACAACACTTGACGTCGATGGGAGCTGAAAGATCCCTTGAGCTGTTTTTCGGCAGTTTCCAGCTCCTCAGCGCGAGCAAGCCATTTCTTGAGCATCTCGGTGCGCTCGCGCCCAAGCGTAGCGACATCTTTGGAGTGATTTGCCCGTATGGCCTCAACAAGCTCTGATGGCAAAAGGCTTTCCAAGTGACAAGGATGTTGCACGCTCAACGCTCTCGCCACAAACTCCTCCGGTTCATGGTACACGCCGAAAACGATACTTCCTTTTTGTACTTTTGCAACCCTGGGAGGCACATCACTAGAACCAGAAGAGGGGCCTAAGGGAAAACCCAAATTTTCTAAGAACCCTTTGTCGGCAGTTGCAAGTTTGGTCACTCCCACTGGGGTGTATGCAACGATCACTCCTCTGTCACCTCGCCACGGTTGAGTAGCATGCCAACGCTTCGGTTCGAAGATAAAAGGCCTTCCAACTGCCAAGTCATGAAACCTCCCAGCACGCTGATTTTTATCGACGACCATCGCAACAGGCCCACCTGCCTCCTCAAGCCACAGTCCACCGCCAGCACAATCATGCGTTGCCATGACCAGGTTTTTTGTCCCTGGCTCATTATGCAAATCTCGGTGGGCCTCTGCGCGCACATTGCACAGGTAGCCCACGGCAGAGAAGCAAAAACCCGGAGCGTTATCACGAACATGCTTGCAAAGCACGGCAGTGCACCAAGGCATATCTCGTGTCAAGTTCTTGCAGCCCGTCATGGGCCCATGAGCATAGGCTCCACACAGAAACTGATTGGACTGTTCGTCACAGCTCCCCCTGGCTCTGGTCTGATGTTTTTGCGGCAACATGTCCAGAAGAGTTCGCATCTCCTCTTGGCTGAAGCGAGTGTTCCACTGCAACATGATGCAAGCAAGCTTCTCAGCTGGGTGAGCATCTTCGGGCGGAGCAGAAAGGCTCGGCAATACACGGCCAGCCTGAGCTGCACTCAAGTTGTCCGGAGCATCCTCTGACATTTCCCCCGGCACCGTGAGGATGCGAAGGATTTTGGAACCTTGTGGCACCGACGACACAAAGCACGGGTCAACACTTGCAGATGCAGGTACCTCCCACGATGCAGGGAGTTTGCAGCCTACTTGAAGACCTTGCATAGACGCAGCAGGGAAGCTGCCACGAACATTCACAACATGCTTGAACTCCGGAACCAGAGGAAGGACACGCTTGTTGCTCTGCCACCCAGCAACAGCTCTGGCCGCTGCAACTGTGGCTGTTGTCTGACTTAAGTCAGTAGGCAGAGGCTTGGCCCCCATGTCAAGTAGTTGATCTTGCAGAAGCTGTGACATTGCCTTGCACAAACCCCAAGGAAAATCCAAATCACGGTCGAACTTGCAGCCCACACCCTTAGACCAAAACTTATGTACATGTCCACCGGCGCATGGACGATGCAACTCCAAGAATTTTGGTAGTGAGTGCAGCATCCGCATGGCCTTCTTGAAGGGCGATTCGAAGCTGCAAAGGTGAAAGTGCGTTGTGAAGAGAGGAACTTCCTGAAGCAAAAGTCGCAAAGGCTTGGTAGCCCACATAAAACTTGACTCTGGGTTGCAGATACTGAAAAGGACTCCGCGTTCGTGACATGTTTTGCAAGCTGCAGCCACAGCACGCAGGTAAGCATTGGCATCACTCACTCTAGTACGATCGGCTAGCCCCAACCCTGGAACTCCGTCAGGATGGGTTTCGTTCCGAAGGATTGCAGGGGCTCCTGCAAATTGACGCAATCTGGCACGGCTTGTAGTATTACTGGGCGGATAGAAATGAACATACATCAAATTTTCTTCGGTCAAAATCTCCTGGAACTGCTTGCGACCCGACTCTGTACACAAGTCAACAACAATTCGTGGTGCACAGCACTTGCCGGCTGTTCTATCAACGGAAAAACTGTTATCAAGCTGACGCTGCTTGAGGCATGCAGTCAATCGCCCCGACCCCGGCGAGACCTCCAAGACGAGACATTCATCTAAAGAGACCCCCTTAACCCTAGCCATCACTTTTTGAAGATAAGACTCAGGCTCCGGTACAGCCGAGGCGGCTGGCTGTCACTTCCGGTGCTTGGGCAACGGATGCGCCTTGAAGCAATTTGGCTCGCAACACAAGTGCCAGCCGCGAGGACACTCCTCGCCGTCAGCGGCATTGGGACACCCATCAATGTTGTATGCCCAACACAGCCTCTTCCCTTCGTTGGTCTCGCTGGCTTTGCCGACCAGCTGCTTCGGCATTTTGATGAATTTGGCTCCTTTGACTCCTGGCTGATCCTTGCCTTTGCCCTTTCCTTTGCCCTTGCCATTCTTTTTCCACTTGGTCGAATCATCGGTCTTTTTGGCATCATCTGTCCACTTCCGCTTGTTATCATCGGTTTCTCCACCTTTCAACGGCAACAAGTGGAAGCTGATGCTGGGATCCTGAAGAATGTTCTCAAGAGCTCGATCCAGAGGCAAAGCCCCATCAGGCTGACGCTTGATCGAGGGTAGGCTTTCGGCAATGCGAGTGAAAGCTGCCCTGTCTGCCCTAAGCACTTGTGCCACCGAAATCTTTACGTAAGTAGGCGGTGGCAACTCCTGCAGTCGATGGATCAACGACGAGTGATACCGATTCATGGTGTCATAACTGGCGCACTTGACTAAATCAAATGCTAAGGCTCGCCGCCTCAGAGCCTGCGTAAGCTCAAGCTCGGTCCCTGTCGTGCAGGTTTGATGAGGCACCTTGTCTCTCACCGTCACACTGTTCCCGTCGATGGTGAGCTCCTTCCCGGGCTTCTTACCCTGAAGTTCGGACTGTCGGGTCGGAAACCTGTCTGGCCCTAAGTACGTCAAGGAATCCGCGGACAACATGGCGTACACCAAGTCGTAAGAGGCATGGCTAGGCTCTTCGACTCCACGATGCAAAAGGCCTGTGATCCTTGCACGCTGCTCCGTGATGCGCTCTTCCCTCTCTGCTGTGGCAAGCGTCGAAGGTGCTCCAGAATCCCCCCTCTGAACCCGAGTTTTTAACTCTTGGACTACGAGGGTATGGGCCTCAAAGATCAAGCGCTTTGCTGCAGCCATCGTCCCTGCAGTGATGGGCGTTGCCCCGAAGAGCCGCTGTACCTGATCGTCGCTCGGTGACTGGCCCGGCGGAACTGTTGCAAAAGCTAATTTGGAAAGCGTATCCACTCCGGTCCCCGTCATCGTGGCCACATTGGCTTGAGTCAAGCCAATCTCTTTAGCCCTTGATGCGAAGGCCGCTGTAGATTCCGTTAACGAGCCCATGATCCCTCAGCAAGTCACCAGCACAGACTACCGAGCACAAGTCATGTCAAGACATGAAGTCACATGTCAGTTCACAACTCGCTCCTAACATGTGTCTCCGTCATGTCTCTACTCATCCGAAAAGCACACTCATGCCTGTTCACCAATGGTCTCCACTTGAGCAAAACTTCGAGCATAACATAGCTCCTCAGAAACTTGCACTCGCAACCGGACTTGACTACCAGATGAACTTCATCTGCTCTTCAAGCGCACTTCGCTTTCTTTTGCCCCACGTGGACAAACTCGATCACTTCTCTTTACAGTTCATGATCTGCTGCAGCGCGACATTCAAGCTGCCAACATCTCTAACAGGACGACCCGAATCGCACTGCTTGCACTTCCGCAACTCAAGGAAAGGCACACCACTGACTTCTACATGATCATTGGTGAGGGCCCTCCCACAAATAAAAAGCCCATCTGAACTCCCAGCACTCATGAGATGCACAACACCAGTCCTAGAATGTTTGTACATGGTGGCCTCAGGCCTCCAGGTGCTAGGCTTGCTCGCTGGATGTCGGAAGTCCTCGCCCTTGACCCATTCATCTCCGGACTCAGGCTCCGACTCACTGGAGCTGTCGCTCGATTCACTCTCGCAGTCCTGTTCTCCGCAAGCTGCAGAGACCCCTGAAGGATTGGCAACAGCATCGACCTTCTCGAACGACTCAGTGGTCCTGCCTAACGATCTCTCCTCGTCAGAAGCCGCACTCACAGGCACGATCGGTGATGCAGTTTCATCTTCTGATACTTCGACTTTAACAATCGGACGATCGGCGAACCGTCCCGATCTGCTCAAGTCAGGCATGAACACACCTCGCCTGATGCTTCCTAACATTTCGGTGTATTTCAAGAGGGCTGGCGCAAGGTTGTCGCGCCCATAAGCATCCAAGGATCCGTCGCCACTGCTGTGGTGTCCTAATCGAAGGCGGGTATGCTTATCCATTCCAAACTTAGAGCACCAGCTCAAAGAAGTCCCCTTGATGGCATGCGAAGTCGACGACTCAGGCACATCACACCCGGCCTTGTCAAGTAACGCACGCATCCACTTGGTGACCTCTCCTGAATCGACGCATCGTCGAGTCCAGCCCCCCTTCTGATCAGGCGCAGGTAGCACGGGTCCTACTCGGGTGGAACTAAAACCCAAACCTACCTCATCTGCAACCTTGGCCCATGTCACAGCCCAAGCCGAAGATGTAACACCCCGCGCGGGCGCCACCAAAGGCATGCTGAAGCCTGTATGCGCCACAGCATTGGCCGTCTTGTGATCTCGGGTCTTGCACTCAATGAAACCTTCGCCTCCGCTTACAAGTTCACTGAAGTCAAGGAACCAACCGAAAGTCTTTCGCAAATCCGAAACTCGGCTCCTGGAAAAGATCCCAAACAAGATGGCACCGCAGGCATAACGATCAAAGCTATTGACCGATTCATCTTCAAGCAAACGTTCCAGGGCTGCAACATATGCCACAAGCAGGACTGTGGCCTGCTTCCGCTCTGCCTTGGTCAACTGTGCCTGACCAATAAGACCTTTACTCCAATGGCTCCACACAGTGCTTTGCTTTGGTCCTATGACGGACTCATCGACAGCAATGCCGACCACATGTATTGCAAAATTCACACACTCCTGGAAACTGGTGAAAGCCCCGGCTGGCCGCTTCTCTCTCTTCAGGTGCTTCAAGTATCCATCCAGATGCGAGGACTTGAAAGGGAAAAGGTCACTGCCCCTGCATTCCTTTCGCCCCCATGAGAGGTATCCCATGAGGGCCGATCCCCTTTTCATGACTGTACTGCCACTCTTTCGCCCAAAGAGTTCACGCAAAGTTTCAATTGCGTCATCAGTTTTTTGGATGGCAACCGTTTCTCCGATATATGACGAATCAGGGCACTCAGTAAGAATGACCAGCCACTTCTCAAGAGCACGTCGCCATTGAGCCTCCTCCTTTTCCTCGTAACTGTCGTAGGCCCTTGAAGAAATAGCAACCCTGAAACACTCCCCACTCTCAGGCATCTGTCGCGCACGCTTTGCCGGTGGCTCGGCAACAAGGTCTGAAGGCTGGATACTGGAGCTGGACACAGCAGGCACTGGTATGTGCTTCGGGAGACCTGCCAAAAGCTTTGTTACTGAATCATCTTCTCCAAAGACCAAACTCATGCTCTCCTGCTCCCAAGGCAAAGGAATGTCTACTACACTCCTTCCCAGAGCAAGCACGGAATCCCCCAAAGCATCGTTAAGCAAGCTGCTGTCAGCACAATTGACCACTTCCCTTGCAGACTCTCGATCGCGCACACAAGCTTCTCGCTGCTCACTATCTATTTCTGAAGGCACGAAAGCATCAAGATGCGAAGGCAAAGGCCGCCCTGTCCCTGCCTCCTCAAGCTCCTCGCAAAGACTCTCAAGATGCTTATCGAACCCCAACTCACTTTCAGCAGGCAGCGGCTTGCCGGTGCACGCATCAGACTCTTCAACACCTGGGGCTTCCTGACCCTGCCCCCGTAGCTCTGAAGCCACAGGAGAAAAGTCAGGAGCTGCTTCCATCTGCCTCCTAAGGAGGCGTGCACGGAGCCCTAGAGGCAACGTCGAAAAGGGCCAGGTTGAAAGTCGAACCTGTTACGCCTCGGGGTCCCCGTTCGACACAAAACTTTTTTCCGGACTTATGCCGGAAATTTTTTCTTACCCTCCCACCACCCTGTGGAGCCAACTGACGGCATGGTAAAGATTCATGGAGATTCCTCAAACATGAACTGTCATGTCATGGGTTGAGAGAACTTCGACAAAAGATCACGCCCTAAATTTTGAGTTTGTTTGACAAACCAAAATTTTTGACACAGGGGAAAATAAAGCTTCATCCGCTGTTCGCGGAGTTGCGTCTTCGTCCTGGATGACGGGCATTCTGGCCGTTCTGCCCCAGCGATGTTGCTGCTGCTGGTGGCCAGGAGGAGGATGAGCTGGTTGCACCGGGCCCCTGCCAGGAGGAGGATGATCTGGTTGCACCGGCCCCCTGCCAGGAGGAGGATGATCTGGTTGCACCCTGCCAGGAGGAAGTGGTTCCCACTCCTGCTGCCAAGGGTGATCAGGCAGAGGCCCAGCATTTCGCAGCGGTCTTACTGGCACCTGCCACGGAGCAGGAGGCCTCGCCTTTTGCTGAGGCGGTTTATGCAAAGGCGGGCGGGCCCCCCTGGGAGGAGTCCCATCAGGATGATGTATTGCTTTGCCTTTGCCTGGCACTCTGCCTTCTACTGGCACTCCTCCTTTCATCCCTTTGGCTTTTGCAGTCGCAGATCCAGGGGGATCCCAGGGAGGTGTCGAATCCCAACACTGAGGTGTTGGCGGAGGATTCGGCGGCGCAAGTGCCTGCGGCTGCATTCTGCTCATTACTGCCCTTGTTGCCTCGACCCTCATTTGCTGGCATTGTTGCATCAAGTCCAGACCCTGCTGGAACTTTGCTTCCAGATTCTTGCACAACTTGTACAGATCGGACACCATTTCACCAACTCTCCACTTATTCGGTCCATAGTCCGTTTTGAATTTTTCGCCAGCAGCAAGCATCTTCTTCCAGACCTGTGACGCGTACTCGGAGACGGTGGCGCTGTGGTTTGAGGGAATTTGCCACAAGCTCAGAAAGCAGTTGAGGTGACCCTTCATCTTTTTTGCGGGAACATCATTAATTGGTAGGCAACCGGAGCAGTCCACCAAGGCAAACGTCAAATTCTCCGCCCCCACTGGCACTCTGCCTTTGTGGTCCGGCACTCTGCCTCCCATGACAGTAATGTTATTCTCATGGAGGTCCCCCAGAAGACTCCCTTCCAGCCTAAGGGTATGCATTTGTAGCTTCAAGACAAACTTGAACAGCTTGAAGAGGATCAGCATGGTCTCTTTCTCTGGGAACTTGCTTGGGTCGGAAAACCTCTGGTTGAGGAAGGCTCCCACAGTCGTCCCGTTGCCTTTGGCTTCTGTGACGATCACCGATTTTCTCATCCGCGGTGCCACTACGCCCGAGGCATGGGTGACCAAGGTTTTCAAGTCGAAAGCGAGCGGGACAGGAAACGATTGCCAGTGGGTTGTGAACATTCGAGATTGCAGAAAACGCCAGTCAAATTGGTTTCCACACTCTTTTTCATCCTTTGCGAGTGGCCTGTGCAGCTTGACACAGAGGTGCACCTGATCTGTCCGATTATTGAAGTCCAGAGCATCTTCAGGAATAGAATCCACCAGTCTCAGGGCCTCTGCTGCGACTTCCGAGGCTTTGAGGACTTCGGCACTCTGCCTTTCAGACCGAGGAATCCTGACCTCGCGCAGAAGCTTCAGAATGTCGATGACCCACGGCTGTGGGATCCTCGCAATCATTGAGTCCCGATTCATTCCATGACCGACGTATTTCCATTCACACTTGCACTGTTTGAATCCTTTCCCGCCTCTCACGCGGAATTGCAGGCGGACCTCACCGAAGGCTGTGACATAGTATTCTAGAGGTTTTTTGATCGGCCAGGGATAATTCGGACCCATCTGCAAGGATCCATCCAGCTGTTGTTCGTAAAACTCACAGGTGATGTTGCCGGCTCGCACATTGGCCCAAAACGTCTGACCAAGCGGACTCGTATGCACAGGCGCTGTCATCCTGCGGCACTCTGCCTTGTCCAGCCAGATTGCGGCACTCTGCCTTGTCCAGCCAGATGCAGGCACTCAGCCTTCTCAGTCCAGCTCAAGGCACTCTGCAAAGAATGGCGAGGCGGCACTCTGCCTTATAATGTCGAAATGATATACTACCTCTGACGTCAATGTGTTGTTAGATTATAGTTACTAGTATTTGACACAATTTAAATTATATCAACTATATTTTGATATTATGCTCACATTGACATTAAATATCATGCATATGCCATCATTCAAGGACCACGACTCACTTCACTTTGAGCAACTCCATCGACAGAATAATCATGACATGACACTTTTATTGAAGCAGCAGCTACACGGAGTTTAACTTAATTGAGGGGCCAGACAGACTCAGCATGATCGGGAGCTTAGCACACGAATGAAACCTAATTCAAGGGCTGTGTTGATATTCAAATCTGCCATATGCCATGATTCAAGGACCACTGCAGCAACATTTGAAACCTGAGCAACCATCATAAGCCATAGGCAAAACAATCATGACATGACACTTCAGAAGCCCGAGAATGCTAAGTTGAATTTGGCAACGCAGAAGCAGCATGATCGGAAGCTAAGAACAGCACCGATGACCAGCAATCCTGGGGTCTGGAGACGCCAGCTGACGGCCAAACCTTGCATGGTCACTTTCATTCATACTCAGACTCTCTCAGCACAGTCGCAAACCCAACACATCCAACAGAACTCAGAAGTGCTCGGTCTTCAGAAGTCTCAGCACTCACAGTTTTGCTTCTGCAGCAAGCAATGCTCTTCTGGAGGCACTACTCTGACAGCGACGAGGCCTTCTCCAAAACACTCACAACTTTGATCATGACTTGTTGGTTTGCCTGCACCACAAACAAATAACCTGTTGCTGTGCGAAAGGCAGGCAGAAGTCCACATGAGCAGACATCGGCACTGAAAAACTTGAGAAGAGTCAGTCGACGAAGCCTGACCCACCTGGCACTCTGCCTTCGTCACTGTCCTGGCCTGTAA
Organism: Symbiodinium sp. CCMP2592; assembly: GCA_905221615.1. Classification (NCBI taxonomy): domain Eukaryota; class Dinophyceae; order Suessiales; family Symbiodiniaceae; genus Symbiodinium; species Symbiodinium sp. CCMP2592. Next base: position 37,869 of record CAJNDT010000322.1, read on the forward strand.
ATTAAATTGATGTTGGAATTTGCCACTCACTGAATGGTCCAATTCTGGGCACTCTGCCTTTGGCACTCTGCCTTTTAAGGCACTCTGCCCTTCTTTTTTCTCACGATTCGCCGTCCATCATCAGGATGTTTTCTTGCACAATAGCAGGCTCGAACTCGTTGTAATCCTCCTCATCGTCCACACGCTCTTCATTCCAGGCCTCCGGATCATCTTCGTCGTAACCGAATCTCACCATGGTCGTGGTCCACAAGAGTTGCTCACCTTCGCGGACTTCCCCTTCCCACAGCGTCAAATTCTCAGCCCCCCGCGCCCAGCCCTGATGACAGGCATAGAGCCATCTTCTCTCCGTCATCACTTGCATGCCTGCACCGGTGAGCTCCAGCTTCAGGTAAAGTGGCGGTGCCTGTTTATCGATCCTGAACTGAGATCATGTTGAAGTTGCTACTTGATTCTAGTCAGTTTTAATTATTAAGATCCGTAGATATAAGATAATAAATAAATGTAGCGTCGAAGCATGGCTTGCATCTGAGTGGCCATCTAATGCTGTCTGGCCACCATTGGTAGCGTTCAAGGGCCAACTGGGCCGTGGGGCGCAAGGACCAGTGCGGATGGTTTTTGGTCTCCGAGGAACCGGGTTGCGCCCAAGCGCTGATGCCGTTCCCTTTCAAGAAGTCCCAGCGAATCTGCAGGGAGACATCCAGTCAAGCAGTAAGAAACAGTCACAATCAACACATGCTATGATTATCATCAAACACACTGCCCACTGCCTGCCAAACGTCCTCCACGCACATGAAGTATGTGTGAAGGGTCTGGTTGGGGTCTTGCATCGGGGTCTTGCCCTTCTTTCCCTTGCCCTTGCCAAGATCGCCCTTGCTCGCGCTGGCACTCTGCCCTGTGGCACTCTGCCCTGTGGCAGTCTGCCCTGGCTTTCCTGCTCCCTTCCCGACCTGACTTGTTCTTTGGGCTTGAGCGTTGTTCAATGAGTTGGTCAGCTGCCAATTTGAAAACTCTTGCAGCTGAGTGCGGTGGCGGCCTGCCCCTGTGTTTTCCATGGCGGATAATGACTTGCCCACTGCACAATTGGGACAAGGGCACTCTGCCTTACCTGAACCAGACTGCTGCAACAGCACAAGTAGGCAAAAATGAGCACTCATTACAATCACCGGAGACTGACTGTTAAAGTCACATTTGCACCCACTGAGTCGCCGGCTGGATTCACTCATCCAATCGCCCCAGCGGCCCTGATCACCATGTCGGCACAACCGACAAAGGAACTGACAGTTTCCACAACCGAGACGGGCATGATCTCACTTTCTTTTTAAGCTCAGTCAGTAACACCGGCAGCCAGGTTTAAACGCACGAATTAAGCTGTGACTGCCAGCTGAAAGTGGGAATGTAACTATTAGCCTTTTCAAGGTAAGGACTGTGTTTCACTTCCAGCCAGCAGTCCAGTGTCGGGTCCAGGACTCTCTGGCTGGGCCAGTGTCGGGACACAAATTTCGACGGCTCAGAATCATTCATTGGAGCAGAACTGTTTGACCATGGACTTCGGGTTCAGTGTCGATGATCAACTGTACGTGTGCAGCTCATCCTGCATTTCCAGCAGTGCTTCAATCATGTACTCACGATCCCGGAATGGAGCATAGTAGGCTCGGTGGTTGATCCACCTGACAATGGCTTGTTCCATGGTCATCGAGGCAAAGGCCATGACTAGGACACAATAAGCAGCACAGGTCCTGTTAATGCCACCGTAGCAATGGACAAGCACACGAATTGGCCTCTTCTTGCCTCCACGCTTCCGACCACCTCCCTGAAGCTTCATCGCCTCCAACAAAGCAAGAGCATTACCGAGCTCACCAGGGAATGTCTCATCGGCCACCTTCAAGGCACTCTGCCTTCCATCGGCACTCTGCCTTCCATCAGCGGCTCTTCCGAACAGGCTGCCCATGTCACTTCCCTTGCTGAAGCCCTTGTCATAGGAGCAGCCATAGCCAAATGAGCCCTTCGTCGATGCCTTCTGGCTTTGCATGTGATTGGAAACCTGACAGGGGCCGCTGTAGCCCTTGCTGATTGTCTTGCCCTTGCCCCTGCCGCCATTGGCCTTGCCCATCATTTTGCCCTTGATGGCACTCTGCCTTTGACTCTGGCTGAACTCCTCTGCTGAGCGCTGCCAGCACATCATAATCTTTCTGAAATCTGAAATGAGGCGGCGCCAAATGGTCTTGAACTCATGACTTCTTTGTTCAGCATCAAAGTCATTGGCATGTGTTTGATCCCAGCCACCATACCGAAGATGTGCAGTGCCAAACGGTCCACAATTCGCCAAATACTGATACCAGTCCCATGGCTCAAAATTCCGAGGTCTGTCATCTGCATTCATAGAGATGACAATGTCAGGCTTGACCCGGAGCTGGTCATATCGGATCGGGCAACCAATACTGCCAACAAACAGTTGCCACTGGGGATGGTCGTAAATCAAAACATCATCCATGGGCCACGTCTCGACATCATGCTGGCATGGCCGAGGTGGCGGGATCGACCCAGGCAGCACATCTGTCTGGCCGGTCCATGCTTTGTACAACTTCATATCCATATCTCCGAAATCTGAGATGGCCTCAACTGCCAATTTGATTCGTTGATCCAATTGTGCAGCCCTTTGGATCTTTCGGAGCCCGGTGGTATAGTCGGCAGCTGATCTGCCACAGTGTAAACAATTCCACCGAAGTTGTTGCACGGCTTCGTTCCAGTAATCACTGCCAAGGTCAATGTGATTGGCCTGATTCTGATGGTCAGCAGCAGAAGTCTGGCACTCTGCCTCGGAACTCCCTGAGCACCTTGAAACGGTCGTCGGCATCACTGCTTTCATCGAGCACCCAATTGTCCAACGATTAAAACATTAACAGTGACTAATGCATCACTATACAGTACATTAACCAATGATATGTAACATTGTGTTACTACTGTTACATCAGTATGAATGAATCACTTGATTATCTGGCCGGCAGATGTCGATCATGTATGGTGCAAGGCAACTCACTGACAGACTATGCAGGCAGGCAGGCAGGCAGCCAGCCTCGGAGACAGCAGGGTCCTGAGGACGTCACTGCCACCCGGCACTGTGTAGTCAGCATGTCATGCTGGGTAACCTTTTGGAATCCAAGTTGCGCACACTACCGCTGAGGTCTCCAATCGGACAGTCTAGCTCTGCTGGCTAGATCGTCGAATTCAAAATCCTCTAAGCACACGCAAACCCGGCACTCTGCCTTCCCCAACATCCGTAATGCGGTCTCGGAGGCTGTACAAACACGATGAATCACTGATTCATCATTGACGACAGAGCTTCGTCTCGCACGTCATTGTAATATAAAATTCCTGGCACTCTGCCTTCACTGTAATCCTGCATAAATCTCGGAAAGAGTACGTGCAGGATCATATCATTGATATGCCAGTCTACTTGCAAGACATGCCCACGCTCTTCAGAATTCAGAAAGAACCACAATGTCGAAAAGGACTCCTCTAGCAGCGCGTCGAAATAAATCACATAATCATCGTAGTCACTGTCCATGATCGAGGCCACAGTGCTTGCACGCTCATCGGCAACCAGAATCCAGTCCGAGTCCAGAGACTCACTGTCACTGCACGACATCGACGACATCTGCCGGCTTGCAGGGGGGCCTACTACGACTTAGACTAGAGACAGAGCAGGTCGTCGGCATCACTGCTTTCATCGAGCACACAATTGTCCAACGATTAAAACATTAACAGTGACTAATGCATCACTATATAGTACATTAATCAATGATATGTAACATTTTGTTACTACTGTTACATCAGTATGCATGAATCGCTTGATTCTCTGGCCGGCAGATGTCGATCATGTATGGTGCAAGTCAACTCACTGACAGACTATGCAGGCAGGCAGCCAGCCTCGGAGACAGCAGGGTCCTGAGGACATCACTGCCACCCGGCACTGTGTAGTCAGCATGTCATGCTGGGTAACCGTTTTGAATCCAAGTTGCGCACACTACCGCTGAGGTCTCAAATCGGACAGTCTAGCTCTGCTGGCTAGATCGTCGAATTCAAAATCCCCTAAACACACGCAAACCCGGCACTCTGCCTTCCCCAAGATCCGTGATACTGTCGCGGAGGCTGTACAAACACGACAAATCATTGATTCAGTGACGACAGCCATTCGTCTGTCACATTGAAATATAAAATTCCTGGCACTCTGCCTTGCCTAAAATCCCGCAAAAGTCTCGGAAACAGTACGAACATGATCTGTTCATTGATATGGAAGGCTGCTCGAAAGACTTGCCCACGCTCTTTAGAATCCAGAAACATCCACAATGTCGAAAAGGACTCCTCTAGCATCTCGTCGAACGGAATCACATAATCATCGTCGTCAGCACTGTCCGCGACCGAGCCCGCAGTACTTGCACCCTCATCGTCAACCAGAACCCAGTCCGAGCCCACAGACTCACTGTCACTCCACGACATCGACGACATCTGCCGGCTTGCAGGGGGGCCTACTACGACTTAGACTAGAGACAGAGCAGCTGTAACACGACTATAGTAGATTACGCAGGGCAACAGCGAGCACAACTGCTGCAGCGGCAAGTTGCGATACATGACACGCTCACTGACTATGCAAGGCAGCTTGTCCTCTGCGATGGCAGCATGTCCTCGGGATCCTCGTCATGAGCCTCGGTGCCAGGACTGTACCATAATAATGGAAGTAGCTGAAGCAAGCTGATGCTGAGATCCCAGCAGTTGGCATCCACTTCTCGATGGGCTGGAAGCCGATGAAGACCGATGGGAGAGAAGGAAATGGAAGAGAAGGCGTTCACTAGGCTTGGATTCAAACCGAACACTTAGACCTGGCCAACGGTGTGGGGAGCAACCCCGATGGGGCAGGGACTTAAGTAAGGCAACCTCGAGAGGCTCGACTGGCACTCTGCCTCTGTCGATCCAAGTCGCAAGGCTCCCTAACTAACGTGACAAGCATGGATGGCCTCCCCTCCTGGTTGGGAGAAAAATAAAAAAGCCACAACCACTGGACCACCCCACCCGGCACTTTAGCCCATGTGCCCGGGTGTCATATGCCACTGCCCTGGCACGTTGGCCCCAAGGCGGTCCAGGTACCATCGACAACACCTGACACCCGGCCAACGGTGTCCACGAACCGAGATGGGCAGTCGATCCGTGTGGGTAAGGTGGCACTCTGCCTCTGTCGATCCAAGTCGCAAGGCTCCCTAACAAACGTGACAAGCATGGATGGCCTCCCCTCCTGGTTGGGAGAACAAATCAAGCCGCAACCACTGGACCACCCCACCCGGCACTTTAGCCCATGTGCCCGGGTGTCATATGCCACTGCCCTGGCACGTTGGCCCCAAGGCGGTCCAGGTACCATCGACTCAGCACCTGACACCCGGCCAACGGTGTCCACGAACCGAGATGGGCAGTCGATCCGTGTGGGTAAGGGCAAGGTCTCAAGGCAAGTCAACATGTCACTACGGCCTCCCTTCTTTGTTCAATCACAACCCAAAACTATTTAAAAAGATTAAATTTTAAAAATTATTAACTTCAACAACAAATAAACAACAATTTTGTAGACATACAGCAGCAGGAAACCAGGTAGAACAACAGGAAGCCAATTGACTCACTCAGAAACAAAATTCACAAACATGTATTTTTTACACCAAAAATAAAATAAAAGAATTTTAACAACTGTAAAACACAAAAAAACCTATTTAAAAAACTTTTAAATACAAAACAATACTTTTAAATACAAAAAAACACTTTTAAACACAAATAAAGCCAACCACATACAAAAATGAGATTTTGGGTTCCTTTCATATAAGCCTTGTTGATCTAAACCCTGTGGTTCTGGTTCGGCGCAAAGGGTTAAGGATTGTTTTCAACAAGGGGCGGGCACGGTCGGTCTTCAGCCTCCAAAAGTCGTGGAGAGGCCCCGAGATCACTCGACCACAAGACAAGACAAGGTGAACGGTTCCTTTTTGCACAAGTGCTCGCATGATATAAGTAGCACACCAAATCAGCTCGTCGAAAGCGCGTAAGGTGAGCTTGTCACAAGCGGCAAAGGCACTGTTTGCACCGTTGGCTGCCAAGTCGTCAATCAAACGAAGCTTGTCACGCTGGCGTACGCCAAACCTTTTGGCTGGTAGCCAATCACCGAACAGGAGCTCCAGCTCTTCCCAAGTGCGTGGTTGCTCTAGCCATCCCTTCTCGCGATATTCAGCCTCAGTGATTTCAAAGAGCTCGCGAGAGTTCGCATCGAGAGGAGCATCATTGATTTGTCCCCAAATCAAGGGCTTAGTGGATCGAGACTGAGTCAGCAACTCCTCAGGAGTGAGGGTCGCAGGCCTAGGCTCAAGGGGAAAAATCCCGCTTGGGATCTCCTCACCCACGATCTTGAAGCCACTGGTCATATCCTGATGCAAGTGGGTGTCGGGCCATTGCAGGGACTTGGCTATGCGATCAAGAAGGAGTCGCTTTCCTTTGACCACTTCAGCAACTGAAGGAGGCAATGATTTGTGCAACTCAGCTTCGGCGGGTTCTAGCTGCTAGCTCAGCTGCCCATGCTTTCCACAAGCCTTCGCCGGAGAACCTTGACTGGACCATCGATAAGCAAATGGCCCAGGACGATCATAGCTTGATCGGGCAACACCCTGCACATATCACAAGGGTGGCCAACATTCAAAGCTCGTTCAGCAAACTGAAGAGGACTGCGGTAAACACCGCACGTGATGGAGACCATGTTTCCAACTCCCAACTCGGACAGCTGAGCCGAAACCTTCCGGTCAGGTCGAGGGCGCTTAGGGAAAACCACACCCCCTTCAAAATTAACCCTAAGAACCCGAGACCCGGCAGGAACGGGGCCTAACGCCTCCAAGAGGCAATTCTTAGGGTCAAGAGGTGGCATGGCGCCCGAAGGCGCAGGCACCGTCACTTGGTAGTGGTATTCCTCAACTAGGACGACGGCCTTGGAAACACGCGGCTGCAGCTGATTGGCGGCACGGGCTGAGGCATTGGTAACAAGGGCTTCTGTAGGCACAGTATCAAGTTGTCCAGCAGCCAGGGCTACGGCCGATGCAAATCGTTGGCAAAACATATTCGAATGCACGAATGAAGTCGTCGAGCAGAGCTGTCAGGAGACACAACCAAGGCATCGGCCGAAGTTTCAAGAACTCGAAGCTCGGGTAACGAAGTCATCAGGAGAAAGCCCTCGTGATAAGCAGAGCCGTAGGAGGCCGCATCAAAGGAGACCTGAGTGCAGGAACGCTTGAGCTCGATCAAGCCAGGCTGCTTCCAAAGGGGGGCTGAGGCGGGGCACACAACGGAGAAGTGCACAGAAGGATACTCCGAATGGAGCCAGCAGCAAAAATCAGCGACATGTGGTGCCACGACATCAGCCACCGACCCTCGCGCCGGCGGGGAGAGATGCACCACAAACACCTCGCCAGCTTGTATGAGTTTCTTCACATATTGCCACGACAAGCCTCGAGAAAGATCCAACGGGGTAACATGCACAGGGCCCCGAGCACGGCGGCCCAAAGGAAGGGCTTTGAATCCGAGAAACTCCGCAGCGCAGAGGTCATGTTGCCAGTTTCGGCAAACAGCTCCAGACACAACCAAGGGCAAGCTTTGACCGAAGACAAACCCACGGAAGGTGAACTAGAGCCGGGGGGACTAAACCCCAAAGAGGGCCTAAAATCAGGAAAACCAACCGTGAAGGCAGGCAGAGGAACCTCATCCGGCTCCTGCTTTGGCAAAACGAACCCCAGCTTGCGAAGCAGCTGGGATTCTTCGGAAGAAAGGCGGTTCGAGCCTTTCAAGCAGTAAGCGATCACAACCACACGCCGGCCACGGGAAGGGTTTACCGAATGCCGGACAGAGCGGGCATCGAAAGCGATTGGTCCCTGATCCAAGGACACGGCTCGAGCCCTGAAAGAAACCTCACCCCTCTGAACCGGGGACCCCGAAGGGTCCTCAAGAAGCAGCTCGCCTCCCCCAAAACGAGTCAACGGGATGACCAAGTTCTGGGTGCAGGCGTTCTGCACGTCTTTATGGACGCCCACTCGCGAATCCTCGGTGACAACCAAGCTGGAAAACAGTATCTTTGGGTCTACGGCTCGTATCAACGAAGTCAGAACTCTCACCTCCTCTTGGTGCTTGTGGACCGAAGTTCGCAGCCCTACAACACCCTTGGAATACATGCCACTGTAGAAAGCCTTGCCGACCTGATCCCGATGAGACTGGGTCTTGGTCCCAACTGATTCGTTCGGAAGGCTGTCGAAAAAGGTCAAGCACTTGTGAAGAATTGCGGAAAATTTATTGTGCCGAGGAGAATTGGAAGCGGGCTGCACACGAGCATCCGCTTCAAGGGATGATTCGCCACGGAATTGATTCGGCCCCAAGCGCTGCCTGGGGAGGGTAGCCGATTCATTTCCTGCCTGGCCAACATCGGCCCCTTGACCGAGTGACTCTGACGAATCATTCGTCGTAGTGCTGACTTGAAATGGAGACGTTGAGGTGGCACACATGGTCTCTGAGGCCATCCCACCCCCCTCGAGCGGAGGCTCAGAGTCCAGGCACCGTCACTCCTGCTTTCTTTTGGGGCAAGTGGAAGCCCCGTGTCCATGTTGGCCACACTTCGGGATGGCACAGGCATGCAAGCCTCTCACGCAGGCATTGTTGGACACAGCATTGGCGCAATTGCCAAGCTGGAACCCATAACAGTAAGGATTCCCTTTCTTGGTTTGGTGGCGGAAGTGCAGCCCCAGGCGACTAGCTGCGCGGGCATGCGACCCTTTCCCTTGCCTTCCTTGCCTTTCCCAGCGCCCTTTCGTGGACCCTTAGGAGTGTAAGGAGCCGGGCGCTCCTTGCCAGAATCCTCAGAACTTCGCCCACTGGCCGCGTGAGGCATGGGCTGGAGCAAGCAGACTACATCGTACGACATCATCACAGCTGGAAGGTGCTTGTCAAGTGGACGCACCCCTCCACTTGATGATTGAACTCCGTCCCTCGTAAGATCTCTCAACTCACTGAAAAGCTTCTTATCGGCCGCCACAAGCTGGCTCCACGACGGCCGGCTGTACTGAGGCGGAGGATCGTCCATCCTGGCTCGAAGCAGGCGGTCCGACCACTGCTGCATAAGAGTGTATTCCACCAAGTTGGCCTGGTCCAGGGCAAGCGAACGCCTCTGCAAAGCCTGAAGCACATGGACCTCCGAAGCGGTGGAGGCCTTGTCCTCGGCTTCTTTATTCTCTACTTTGAGTTTTCCAGAGTGTTCATCGATCGTGAAGCGAGTGTCTTTCTTTCGCTCAGATGCGACCTCCTGCTCTCTTGAAGTGCAAGATTCCCAAGAAATGTACCTCAACTCGTTCTGTTCGTAAGCTGAGACGGCCTTATCGACGAGTGCCTCACTGGGCTCCGAAGGGCCCTTGATCAACACTCCCACGAGCTTCCGAACTTGTTTGTCATGCCTCTCAGCTCGCTCGGGCTGGGTGAGCCGTCTTGCCGTGGGCTCTTCACTCTTCTCGATCTTTTGCCGCATCTCAGAAGTAACGATTGCATAAGCCTCGTGGCACAATGCTCTGAAGCTAGCCTGAACGGCCAACTCGGCATCACGGCTCAGCATCGACTTCAGAGCAGCCATAAGCGGGCTTCATCCGCTTGACCAGGAGTAAAACTGGAGATGAAAGCAAGCTGCCGAAGTGAACCCACAGCGGCCTTGGCTTTTGTAGCGTCCTCGCTCAGCAACCCACATGCATCAACCCTGGCATCGAATACACTACGGCTATCTGAGTAACCTTGAGAGAACAAATCCGCCGAAGCATTCACAAGAGTATACCTGCACACGGGAAACCCCGCATCTGATATGACAAAAGCATCCTCACTGGGCCTCCAATTGGGGAGCAGAGACACCCTGACTTTTCGTAATGCAAAGCTTCAGCATGGACTGTTCAACTTGTGATCCCCCTTCCAGGAAGCACTAGTCTAGTCACTAGTCGTGATCGCAAAAGACAAAGCTGCAGGCAAAGCCCCTCTTTGAGCACAAAATCGCCCCTCATCGTGTCGCTCAAGCAGCACTGGAGTTCCTACCCCGTGTCCGTGCCCGCCTCGACCGATTTCACGTCGGGGCAGCACGGCACAGCTTCGTTGCTCCTTGCAATCAGTGGAAGCAGCTAAACAAACTTTCGTGTGCTGGCTGTCATTCGCGCAAGCACTTTGGAAAAAATACCTTCGCATCGCGTCTTTCTCTTTTTGGGGTTTTTAGAAAGCTCAGCGCAATGCCAGGCGCACTCTTTTGTATGGTGCCCCGCGCTGCAACATGGATTTTCGGGGAGTATTCGAACCCAAGGTTTGGAACTTAGAGTTCTGAACCCAGGGTTCTGGAACTTTGAACTCAGAGTTCGGCGCCTCGAACCCAGGGTTCGAACATCGAAGTTCCCTCCAAACCCTGGATTCGAACTTTGAGTTTCTCAACTCCGAACTTCTTCAACTGGAGTTGAACCTGGAGTTGAACTCTGGAAAGGCGGAGTTTGAACCCAGGGTTTGAACATAGAGTTTCAAACCCAGAGTTCGAACTCTGGCAGTCCTAAATTCCGAACCCAGAGTTCGTTTCCGAACTCCATGTTCGAACTCTTGTCTCATTGCTTTTTGTTCGAACCCAGGGTTCCGGAACACTCCAAAAACCTATGCTCGCGCGGCTGGCACGCGAGTTCGATGCTGCTGTGCATTAAAAAAACCACTGCGAGTGCGGTGCGAGGCAAGGTAAACAATAACCCCCTTAAAGCTTCTTCTAAGCTCTCTTTGTCAAAGAGCCCATAGAGCTCTCGAACCCAAGTTGAACCAATTTGAACTCTATGTTCAAACTCCAGGTTCGGGAACTCTATATTTGAACCTGGACCGAGTCTCGGCTGAGCAGACGCCAGAACTCGTTCCCAGCACTTGCTTCTTTTCTGTGTAACCTCGATCAGGTGGGTGAAGTCTTTCAGCATTGAGCAAGAAGGCCTTGCTTGAAAGCGCTGAGCTAGGCACTGCGTAGCCAAGTGAGAATCTTGCGTTGCAGGGCGTTGCAAAGCTGATGAGAAGAGGCTTCTCTGGGGCCCGGCGCAGGGCTCGTTGATTGATCGATGCAACCTGCCAAGCGAGGCAGTTGCAAGGCGTAAAAAGGACCAGCAGGGCTGACCTCCATAGGCAGTGCGATTAGCCTGCCCAAGCTGTCAGAGCATGCGTGCAAAACAAACGCGCTGCGGCATGCGTCAGAGCAACCTGAGGAAACACAGAGAAAAGCGTTCTGTTTCGGTCAAGAAACATTGCAAAGCGTTGCAAAAAGCTTCAAGCAAGAAGCTGAATTTCGCAGGGCATGCTGCGTTGCAAAACATAGCTGTGCGTTATGCAGTGCTAAAGGAAGTCCACCAATGCACGATCACACATTGCAGACTCTGTGCTAGGCCTGCTGATGCAGACAAACAGGCCCAGCCCCCGCCACCCGCACAGCCCGTGCTACCCGCACCGCCTCCAGTTGCAACGCCTCCGGCTACGCCCCGCAGTGCGGCTCGCAAGCACTCCGCACCGCAACCGCACCCCGCCGCCCGCGGTGGAGGATGATTGGGGTTCCTCCGCCCCAAGCACAGCAATGCCAGCGTCACTTTGACAAGGGGGGGGCCCTGACTGGGGCAAAGGCTGGGGCAAGCAAGACTGGGGCTCGCCCCTCACGCTCAGCCTTACGCACAGCAGCCCGCCGCCATGGCAGCCGCCTACCGCACACCCCGCCCGCACACCCAACCCCGCTCCGCACCGCAACGCGTGCAATTGTCCCGCACGTGCACTGCGAGGTCAAGTGGTATGTTTCACCACTTGGGGATGAGCGCCCAGCCTATCACAATGCAAAAGGCGACTGTGACTGGCTGTGCACCGCAATGTGCAAATGCAATTGTCTGTGCAGTCTGCAACAAGAAGTTGCGGATCCTCCCCGTCGGACAGCTATGCACCGCACCGCTGCAGCAAGTGAAAAGAACGAGAGGACTCGGACTGAGTCCTAGCATTGCATAGCTCAGCATTGCAGATGCATCATCAGCATAATTTAGCTTTTTATGCACTACTCCAATAGCACGCTCTCCGCTCGCCTCGCTGCAAGCTTCGACTCGGAGCCTCAGCTGCTTGCGCCAAGCCTTTTTCGAAGCACCCCCCCAAAAACCTATGTTGATTTTTTCAGCCCTGCCCTAACCTCGCACTGCTCAGGTCATGCACTTCTTTCTCGCTCAACTTCGCAGAGAACTGTACAGTACTGCCTTGCAACTTTTTGCCTTCTTCGCATTGCATTGCATTTTGGAGGTGCTCGCTTTGAACTCAGTATTGTTTCGCAATTGCACAGCATCTTGGATCAAGCATCCCAGCATTCTTGCACTGCACAGCACTCTCGCACTGCCTTGCCTTGGTTTGCATAGCATCATGGCAGGCACCAGCACAGCGCTGCAGGCTCTCCTGCAAGCTCCGCGTGATCAACGCATCACAGCAAAATAGACGCTCTGCAGAGCGAGCTCAGCGACCCGCAAAGCAACGACGGGAAGGGTATGCCCCCGTCGCCATACAAGCGCAGGGCGGCCGTTTAGAACTATAAAATTGGGCCTCTACTGCGCAATGCGAGTGCGATGCCAAATGAGACGATCAGTCACCAAGACGTCGCGGATGCCCTGGTAGCTAAGCAGTGCAATAATGCGAAACCAAGCGCGGAGGTCTTGTGCGATGCAATGCAATGTTGCGCGATATTCTGTGCTAGGTTCACCTTCTGGCTCTTGCGGTGCGGGGAAGGGTGCCAATGCTGAAACGTATCTGCAATGTTGTTGCCATAGGACGCTGCTATGCCAATTGCCAATGATGCGTTGCAGGAGCTTTGCGCGCGCAGCGCGGCAAGCACTGAGAAGTTCAATGCGGCGCACTTCTTTGCGAGAGCGTTGCGGGCCCAGGCACTGCAATGCTCAAGAAATCTTGCGTTTGCCAATGCGTTAGCTGTGCAGGGTTGACAGCGCAAATCCAAACACTAAAGAAAAATTGCAATGCTTTGCGATCATGCCAACCAACAGCCAACCAAGTCAATGCGTCAAAGTCGGGCGCCGACGCTGCCATGCTATGCTGTGCGATCAAGAAGGTACTGCAATGCCACTGTGCTGTGCAGATTTGTTGTTAGAATCTGACGGTCTTCTGGCGTGAGATCCCATGTCCCTGCCATTCTGCGATGCACTGTGCTATGCATGAAGGAAAGGTGTCTTCTATCGGACATCTCGAGAAAGCGGAGCAAAATGCTTGCAGAGCGTTGCGAAAGTAAAACTTCTGGCAGACTGCCCGAAATGTATTCTGAGCTTCCTGGAAGATCACTGCTGAGATGCAAGAGTGCCTCGACCAGCGTTGCGGTGCTGTGGTTGGCGGTCCGCGGCTCAGGGGTAGCAATGCGTTGCTTCTTATTGCCTTGGCGTTGCGACATGGCGTCTGAAAGAGACAGCTAAAGTCACCTATGGAAAGCGCTAGACAAGCCGCGGTAGTGCAATGCCGGGCGGTGCGTTGCGAACAACGCAATCAATCCATTTCTTCAAAAGAGAAATCTACTGCATCAGTGCACTGCGGCGCGCCTTCCAAGAGTGCAATGCGATGCTCCAAACTACCAACTTTGGCCAAAGCTTCCTGCAGGCGATGCGAAAGGGCATCGATGCGTTCATGAAGCGTAGCCCCCATCTCAATGCAGTCTTCTGCGAGGCTCTGCAGTGCGCGGACCAGTTGGTCCGGCGTTGCTGCCTCGGGCGGGTCCATGGCGTCGAGATGGAGGTCAACTGCCATGCAATGCGTAGCAACAAAGAGAGCTATATGAGCTTCTAGTTCAATTTTGAAAAAAGCTTGAAAGCATGCGATGCCAAGCGTGAAAGAGCTAGTTGTGAGTGGCTTGTGCCGAAATGCAGTGCGAAGCAACGGTTACATTCGACACAAGAACAGAAAACACAGTTGAAACAAAAAACAAACTCACTTCTTGCCACTTTCCGTAACTTCTTGATGGCAGGCTCATCGGGAGCAGTGGAATCAGCTAGTGGGGCAATCCGCTTTTCACCGGAGTCAGACTTGCCCTTGAGCTCAACATCGGCAAGCGCCTGCAAGAACTGCAACCAGGATGTATTTGCAGTTCCGCCGATCTCTTTCGCCAGCAACATCTGGAACTGCTTCATGCTCTTCTCCAAGCCTTTGCGCAACAAGAACCCTTTGCGCAACCCATACACGTAAGAGCCTTCTCCATCACCAACCGTCGCATAGCATAGCTCATGCCGAGTTGGGCTGAAGGCTTCCATGCACGAAGGGGAGCGCCCTCTCCACAATGGAGCCAAACGATCCGGAGTCATCTCTGCAAGGAAGCTCCTTGATGTCAACAACCTTCATTTTGGTTGCATTGCACATGTCCACAATGGCTGTCACCCGCATTCCAAAGAACTGGGTGGGTTTCACCGCCAAGCTAGACTCTCAATCCGCCCTTAGCTCACTTCGAAGTTTCTGCAGATGAACATGTCACTCTCCATAGAAGAACCAAGTTCCACTGCAGCAGCAAAGCGAGGAAACTCGTTGTTTGGAAATCAGCTGCAGCAGAGCAGGATCTTCGTTCATGACTGGTGCAAAGACTGCATCATGGCCCCAGGTTTGCTTGGCCGCTGGGAAAGCAGTTTTCCAACAAAGCGGAAGCAGGACGTTGTGGTGCGTAACTGTCCGCAGTACGGAACGGAACGTCATCCAAGCTCCAGTAACGTGGCCACCGAGCCCGCTAGCAACCACAGGCAAGTCTACAGCCCAGCTGTGTCTTTTCCGGCGACCTCAGGGATGAAGGCCTGGTGGCGACCTACACGGGCAGCGTGGTGCAGAAGGTGGCGTTCTCCGCTCGTGACCATCCGGATCTGCTCCGCAAAGAGGACACAATCCACGTAGTGCCTGGACTTGGGCGAACGTGATCGCCAAGGAGATCAATCCAACGGCCTGGACCACGAAAAAAGCGTGGCCCAAACTACGAAGCCTCAGCAGCCCCTGTTTGTCGTTCCGTCTCGAAGAACGTACACACCAGAGCCCAGGTCCGAGCTCAAGGTGATGGTGCATCAACTTGGTATCAAGGGCATGAGTGCATGGAAGGTGACAGAGATGAACCGCTAATCCCATTTGTGATTGCTCATGCCATGAATTGGAAGCAACGACAAACTCATGCGCATGGCAGAGTTCCAGCAAAGGCTGCAGTTGAATTGCCATCTCGGTTTGTCGTTCGTTTGTTCACATAAAATGTCAATAGTCTGTGTTGCATGTGCGACTGTAACTCTATGATCTTCGATTGTAGCCCCTCAACGTTCATGTTGTGATACCAAACTGATCTCCAGAAACTTTCAAGTTGCCACCGCTTGCAAACGGAATGCCACCACCGTGAAACCATGCCCATGTGCCCGAGTCTGCAGGATCCGGCTTTTGCTCTTGCTTTTACCAGCCCCTTTTTGTATGCTCCCCAAAATCGCATAGGCCTTCTTTGCAAGTTTGTGCAGCTCGAAAAGCTTTCTGAAATTCCTCCGAATTTGCCCACTCGTTTGACCAAACCAACTGGAAAATACCATCGGCTTTGTCCGAAACTTATACGATCAGGTCTTCGATCATCAGTTTGGAATAACTTTCATCCATCTGGATCTACCGCTTCACGAACCCCATTCCCCAAGCTGCCAACAAAGCCTCATGAGGAAAAGCTTCCGAGCACGAACGTTGGGAGGAAGATCTTGTGTTGCCCACACCGCTTGGTCGCCTTCGTTGAGCTTGATGCTACGTCGCAAGGCCACAGCTGTGTCTCGTTCGAGTTTGGAGGCAAACTTGACGAATATCAGCCCGTTAAACGAAGGTGACTTGACGTATGTCCCAAGGTGCATAGGTCCTTGCAAAGCATGTAGTTTGTCTGATAGCCATTGTGTCAGTGCATACAAGGTTGCAAGATGGTGTAACCCCCACGACCATTGTGCGACTTATGTCTGTAAGCGTCGTGTGTGAAGATGAAACATGATGAAACCTTGTTGAACGCATCAATTCGTGACTGGAGCTGATCCTGCTGCTGCTGCTGCTGCATGTGATCCAGTTGGACTTGTTTTGCGTGCCCTCATTGGCCAAGATATTTTGAAGAACGGCCTCTAACTTCTCAATCCGTACCCCCTGACCATCCCTGACCACACACCATTTTATCAAGTTGCTCCAATCGTCGACGCTGTTCTGTAAAGTGTTCATCTTCGTTCCAATTGGAGCCAATTCAGCTTGAATTTCTGCCCTGATCACATTCGCTAAACCCTCCATCGAAACACGGCTATCTGTGCTCTGCAACTCGGGTGTAGAACAAGGAGAGCCCTCCGCGGCACCATCCATTTCATGTAGTGGGGGCACGGTTCGTCTCTTACCCACGCGAGCGGGAGGTGTCAGTTCAGACATGGCCCCAACAGAGCAGTTAAAGAGTACGCTCTACCCACCTGCTCGGGTTGAGACAAACTGTTGGAAATTCCTCGGTTGCGTGATGCACCTTGCGTCCAAGTCTTGCTGTATGGAGCAATGACGTACAGCGGCCGTCAACCCGGCGTGACAAATTTCGCAACTGTGCGGAGCCAGGATTTTACCGAAGCTGCTGGGCGTCCCGAAAACATGTTCGGAGTCCTGCGGGTGCGGAACTTCGACGCGACACAACTCATTCAAAACGGCATTGGCCCACGAGAAAAGATTGCGCATATACGGCAAACTGCACAGTAAAGCAGCGCGCAAGCAGGCTGCGCAACAGCGCACGAAGACTCGCCGCTTGAGAACGACGAGACGTGCCAGCATCATGCCACCTCGGCCAAGCTAACAGACGCCGACCTCAATTGCACAGGCGACCTTGGAAATGCCCGATTTGGGGACCTTGCGGCACGAACTCCAACCCGAAACAAGCTGACGGCGCATACGATTGGAAACGAGGGCGTTCCACAAAATGGGATGGGAGTGAAGTTGAGCTGGTCCGTAAGCTTGCGCTCATCAAGGCACAGAAGCTTACTGAGATGGTGCGCCCAAACCAACCAAGCGCTCATAAACGGTGACCACGAGGTCCGTGTACGTATTGACACGAGGGAGGACATGTTCACCGACACGGAAACGGAAACGGTGGACACCAGCACGATTGCGACCGAATACAACAAAAGGTCATTTGGTGGGACCGACACCAACATGGAACTTCCAAGCATTAGCCGGCAAACGACATGGCTGCATCCTGCTTGCGCAGACGACGATGTGATTATGCCCGAGGAGGAACCGAGGACCCTTGGCGCTCAGAGGGCAACGACCAGTCACCAACCCAGTCTGGCGCATCAGGGTCACAGCCAAGGGCGGCGATTCCTGCAAGCTTCTCCCTTGCAGCGCTCCAGATGCGGTTGTTGACGCTGGTACGGCAACCGCGCTTGGCATCAGCATGTGTGCAAGCGCTGGAGCGCGGCGGCGCTGGCCGACTCGCCCTCAGCGCGGCCCACGCCGTTGCAAACCGACTGCGAAGCGAGGGCTGGCAGGAATACTCCATTTGGGCAGCTCTCCTCAGCACCTCATGCGCAGCCCCGTGTGCCCGGGAGGCCGGGCCTGGCGATTGGCCTCACGGCTGGCAGTTCCACGCTTCGCGTACACGCTCACGCTACTTTCGCGATCGAGTGCTACTGCCCACCCTGGATGCCTCTGCCTCCGGGCCCCGGCATCTGCGGCCAACACGGGCATGGATGCCGAAGACGGCTAGACCCCTGGGGCGACCACGCCCTCGCCTGCACACGCAGCGGCTTTTCGGCACGCCGAGCGAAGCTGGTCGAGCAAGCCCGGCTCGCAGTATGCCGCGAGGCGTTGTCCCCCAACAGTGGCTGTCGCACACGTCGGCGCCAGGAGTGCCGACGTCAGACCGCCGACGCCTCGACCTCGTGGTGTACGGCGCCTCGCCCCAGCGCTTCGCCCTCTGTTGCGAGGGATTCTTTTGCAGAGCGGAAGCACGCGGACGGCCACCTTCATTTTACTCGGTGCGCAAAGAGGTCTTGTACATTGGTAGGGAAGAGCCATCACACAGACTTTCCAGTCCATGCAGAGCTAGGCGAGCTCGACACAGAACCAGCTATACGAGTATCCCGCATCACCAGGGATCCCGCACTCGGAGTGGGCCGCCTCTGGCAACCTTTTGGTCCTTGACGCAGCTTCTTGCATCTTCTTGCGGCCTATGCCTTCTTCACCTCCTGGTAGAGCTGCGTGCCAGCTTCCAGGAACTCGTGCAGCAAATCAAACCGCAAACGCAAGCTGGGATCGAACGTCAATGCATTCGCTTAGATGTTCCGCAGGCGTGGTAACCAAAAGAGATGCAAATCCGCCCTTCGCTTCTGCAGCTGAATGGCCAGCTCCATCAAAAAGGCATTCAGCGGGAACTTGGTAGTTCGAAATCTACTTAACATCGAAGACCACCACTGCTGCCCAAGCAGCCAACAGTTCTAGCGACGCTATCTATCTGCCTGTAAGATTCCCAAGCGGTGTACAGCCAAGGTGCATTCATGTGATTGAGGCGTTCGGCAAACCATCGACATTTCTTCGTATCATCATGGTCAAGTGCCCAACCCCTTATCCATACTTCTTCACCTTCTGCTTTGGCATCGGTTCGGAAGAGTTCCTTCTCGCAAGCTACAGGTGTTCCGACAGGTGTCAGCCTTCCAAGCCTTTTCAGAGCTTTGGCTAAGGACTGCATGATCAGAACGATCGCTTTGGGCACCTGGTACCGGCGGCAGTGGTCCAACACTGCGACCCATGCATACATGGGCTCCAGTAAAAAGGCTGTAAGTGCCCAAGCGCAGACAACGCAAAAGACAACCTGCCCAGGGCGGCTCGCATGTCCGCCACACGCACCAAGCCTTGCATTGCTGTAGACTCCAACCAGTCAATGGCGCATGCAGCTCGTGACTCAAACAAGCCCAATGCACCAATGCGGAGGTTCAAGGAAAAGCCAACCCAGGTGAACTCAGGTCCACCTACGAACTTCTTCCACGCAAATGGCACACCCAGAAGCATATAGATGAAGATGGCAAGGATGATCTTTGTGACCCCACCCCTCTGCCTTGTCAACCATAGCAAATTGTCGACAAAGATAAGCTGCCAGACGGCCGCCTTTCCCCACATGTAGTACACGAGCCGGCCCAGGCCGCCCATCAATCTGCTCCAATGATAGGCTGCGCTGCAAATTCCAAACGTCCCAACCTTGTTTAGCCAGATCGAATCGGGACCTCGGGCACCGGAGCGACAAGCCTGGTAGCCCCAGTCTTGTTCGGCCACCTTGGCGAGACGATGCGCCCGCTTGATATCGCCCGTCAATCCGAACGCGGCATGCGGCATGTGCTCGAGGACAGTACAAAGGTCGCCAGCTGTCGGGTTGCGTAACTGGTCGCGCAGCTTGATTTTGGCATTGACGTTGACACCGTGTGTTCCATCGCGGACCACACGGTATCAGCCATCTTTCTTCTGTATGCCTCCCGGCGATGCAACAGACAGCTGTGGTCCGTACGAGGCAACGGCTTCTGACAATGGGACTTCGACCATGGCCTCCTTTTTGGCTTCCGCGAAGAATTGCTGCTGGACCTGAAGCGCATGCTCCTTGGCAGACAAGTAGTTCTCGCGATCGCAACCTTCTGCAAGGCATTCTTCGGGATACTTCCGCCAGTTGATCTTGCGCTCAAGAATGGCCGGCACACGCGGGTTCTTGACGCCAACACCCAATCTAACACCCTTTGCAGACGACACGCTGGATGAAAAAAAAACTTTGTGATCTGGATCTCCAGCAATCCTCAGCAAGTTTTCAATGGCAGCAAGATACAAAGGTTGCTGAGGATCTTTTAACGAACAGGCAACATTGGGTCCATGCTATCCAAGGCTTTGAAATCCGGTCACGTCCTTCCTGGACGAGCGCGGCACTGAAAGGACACGATACAACATTGCCGTCCACAAACCCAGAAGCAAGCTGCTGAACATCCACATACTTGTGCAAGAGACTTTCTAGCTCCCCGCCCAACTCTTCCAAGAAGCCAAGCGAGCTGACATGGTTGGAATCCCTTCGTCGTTCCGGAGGCCACCGTCCAGGTGAACCAAGACCAAATCCATCGCACATGCCTCTCAACTGGCCCATGATTGATGAAATCAGCGGCGGACATCGGCGGACCATGTCCTCGCACACCGTCGCCAAGACGAGGTTTGCGGTCACCATTTTCATCTTCATCGGAGGTGGCCCCTGTGTCGGCGTCTGCTGCACTGCTGGCTTCCAGCTCCCAAGCAGCTTTGCCAGTTCGTTCCCATCGCCAATCGTCTGGCAACCCAGGCAAGCCTGAACTCGCGTCTTCATGAGACTTCTTTCGAGGCGCGCAGGTCAGTTGTGCAGAAGAAACCACATCCGCAGGCAACTGCTGACCTGGACTCCCCCGAATGGCGCAACATCGGGCCCACCTGATAGTCACTCCTGTTCGGAGCGCTTGACATGAGGGCAGGCAGTGTGCGAATGCTCACCAAGGCAACGCTGGCAAACATGCGCGAACTTGCACTCCTTCTTCGCACATCCCTTGGCCTTGTTGAAGAAGCATATGAGCCGACCATCACTGCCAAACTTGTGCTTTGCGATGGCCTTTTGCACACCCTTGCCCTTGCGGGTGTCCTTGCCGCCACCCTTGCCGGCCCCTTTTCCGGGCCGAGCAAACAAAGGTAACGCAAACAAATCAGGTGCGCGACAGGCTTTGTTAATGGCATCCCCGATGTCGGTCGCCTCGCCTGCCCTGATGTACTTGTACGCGTTCTTCCGCAGCTCAGCCTCATGGGTGCGCTTCCACGCTGGTTAGCCCCATCACCGGAGCGAGCACCCCTCACCCGCGAGCGGACCATACTCCCGGCCGGCGTCGCCTTGCGAATGGCCGAGAGCCGCAAGCGCGCAACGTATCCGTAGTTGCAGCGCGGCGGTGGCCAACTCCTCTCATCCTTGGTGTGGAGGTCGGAGGGTGCTGGAACGCCGACTCGCACGCGCTTGTGTGACAGCTCGTCCGGGTAGGGGCTGTCCGCGCGCCGCCGGCCCTACGAGCTGCCGCCTCCACTGCCTGGACGCGCAGGTGGTGGGGCATACTGTCGGCCGCGGTGCAGCATGCAGTTGGCGGCACGGCCCTGGGAGCCTGTGGCTGGTTTCCAGCGGCGCCGCAGGGTGCGAGCCCGCATTGGACCACGTTGGCGCTCGCTGAGCCTGCTGGCCCGAGCCGCCTCGCGCTGCGCTGAGCGCGGGATACGCCCATCACAATGGGCCGCAAGACCCCGTCACACGACTTCGCGCTGAAGAAAAGTAATTGTCCTCGTCATTGCGTGCTCCCAAATGTGCACGCGCTGAAGCGTCGTACAGCGGCCGTATACGCTCAGGTTATGCGATGTATATAGGTAGCATCGAGGAATGCAGGAGGACGTTTGTCAGGGTCGGTGAGTTCG
Organism: Symbiodinium sp. CCMP2592; assembly: GCA_905221615.1. Classification (NCBI taxonomy): domain Eukaryota; class Dinophyceae; order Suessiales; family Symbiodiniaceae; genus Symbiodinium; species Symbiodinium sp. CCMP2592. Next base: position 59,421 of record CAJNDT010000322.1, read on the forward strand.
GCATAGTTCGGTTAAATGTCGCTGCTACATGCTGGTGAGGGTGCGCGACGCTGCGGCGAGCTCACCGAGTTCGCGCTGCGTCATGTCATCCGGCGGGCGACCCTGCTGCTGACCGGATGCACCAGCGACACACACGGCGCCAGCCCAGCTACCACCCTTGGAAAGCTTGCAGCAGCGGTCAAGCTCGGCAGACGGAACGCTGGACTCGCCAATCAACCGCTGAAGAATCCGATGGACTGCAGCATGCAGGGTGCAAGAAGATGGTGGGGTGGCGGAGGGGCCGTAACTGCTTTCAAAAGCTTCCGGATATTTCCACAGCATGGGCCCGTTGATGCGAGACCCGTATTTGGGGTTGAAAATGCGTGCTACAAGAACTAGAGTGTTCATGGCTCGGGCAGTGACACACAGTGACTAAACATAAGGCTCCGCTTGCCTTCTGCGTGGAGTGACGCTGTTGCAGGACAGAAGAGCTCTTAGACTCAACCGATGTTTGGGCCACGAGCTATCGAATTCACGACAAATTGAATAGGGGTCTAGGCAGCACCTTGGGGTTAGGCCTTTGTATTTGTCCCAATTAATCCCAATGGCTTAAGTTCTTTGGAACATAACTCTTGGTGGCCTGAGGTCTTGCGGGAGTTCCACCAAGTTTGGACCAGGTGGGTTCATGTTGGAGGAGTTGGCTGAACCAGCGTCGTTCTTGATTGCGCTTGATTGCAATTGGATGTTCTAGTCTGGGTAAGGAGCTGTCGGTCTGACAAAGTCCACCTTTTGCTGGCGCGATGCTATCGATTCAAGGATCTCATGTCTTTCTTGTGTTTTCGGTTTCCTCCGGGGACCGAGATGGGACGAAATGCACAAAAGGTCGCAACATTACTTGTCGTGTTCATTGCTGTGCCGGGCTAGCCATGTCGAGTACACAAAGCGTGCAATGGCACAGGATGGCCGTCAAGAAATCACGCAGAACGGTGGACCCCGAGCTGTTGTGAATAATAAGGCGGAACAAAACATGTTAACACAATTTCGGCTTGCCGTAGCGCATTGTGCTCTCCGGTGCCTGTTCCATGGGGAGTTCATGGTGGCCTTCGCGAATGTATTTGCAAAGCAGGGGACTGAATTATCATGCATGCAGAAGTGCTTACAATGTGTTGACGAGGTGCCTCTTTGGACTTGGGCTTGTGCTCAGCTTGCTGCCGGTCTTTGTGCAGCAACAAAGGTACACAGAGGCTGCAAACAGATGAACGGGCAATAGGCTGACTGCGAACCGAGGCTTGGGGAGTTACCGTGGTGACAAAGATCGTGAAAGCAGGACTTCCTGAATCGAGGCAGTTTCCGATTCATGCCACCGATGGGGGTAATGACACGCTTCTCTTCGGCACGGAAGGCGGGCGAGTTTTCAGTTGAAGGTGAGTGGTTGGCTCATCGTGGGCAGCCGAAAACTTGCCGAAGTTCGATTGCGAACTTTCGTTAGAAGTGCGGTTCAATCTTATGGATGTTAGAGTGCCTTTTGAGGCGTATTTGGTGTTGGCATGGCGAGTGCGACTTGGTGTTGGACTACCAGTATGACCGGTAAACAGCTCGAGATGTTTGCCAGCTGCATGCACACGCGAGGTTGTTTCGGATTTGCCCTTGGATCCAGTTGCACACGATTCTCTTGGACGAGCTCGGAGCTAAGTGCGGCAGAACTTTGCAGAGAACATATCCCTTTCTCCGGGAATGCCAAGTCGGAATGCACGGCGGTCGGACCTTCAGGCACTTCCTCGGTGATTCCGGGAGACCGACCGTTTTGGTGCGGATTCCTCAGACAGATTCGCTGCGTGCACATCAACTCATCGAAGTAGTGTCATGCGAGGATGAACCATCTGTCGTTCTTGGATTCGGTGTCCAGGACTTGTGTTCGTTCCAGCGGCAAAGGACAGCCTGTCCAGGTCAGGGGGTTGGTTTGGAATGCTTAGGCTGGCCGTGCCCATGGCGCCCCTCCATCGATGTGCAGACGTGCGAGTGCTTGTGGCGAATTATGTGGGCGGCTTAAATCTTGCGCGTCGGCAGAGGGAGCATTCAACGAAGGCCGCGCCCGCTTGTTGGCAGAACTGACCCTGTAGTCGTGCAAAAAGGTGTTTGCCATTCCACTGCTCGGCGGTGTGATGCGAGACGGGTCCTCAGCCAAGGGAAGTTTTGTAGCTGGCCTATACCGTGGAAGCCAGTCGAGCCCCTTTGCGTGCGACACAGCCGCAGTCAACAACACATTCAGTGTTCCTGATCATTGCATCAGGCGATCGGACTTGCGGAGGTTCCCTTCAAGGCAAGTGCAGGCACGGGAATGGCCGATGTGTTTTCAGATTGGTGCGCGCAGAGATATGGAGCTGCAGTCTTACGCTGCTGCAACTCGTCAGAAACGTGTATCATCGTATGCCGAACGCTGGTGTAGCCCGAGACAACAGCGGAAACATAATTGCATTTTGAAAGAGTCGAGAGCAAGCACATGCAACCATATAGCCATATATGTTTATATATGTATATGTCAGACTGCCATGCGGGAGCCAGCATACACAGTATATAGTCGTGGGTAGTTTGGGAACCCTAAGCGAGCATTTTGCGCGTCGTGTACAAGCGGAGTCGGCGCTCAGCGTGCAAAAAGTCGAAAAACACGAAAAGTCGAAAAACACGAAAAACGCAAAAAACACGAAAAACGCAAAAAAACACGAAAAAACGCAAAAAAACACGAAAAAACACTAAACAACTATTACTACTTCCTACTACTATTAAGATTATATTATTACTATTATTATTATTACTATTGCTCCTTACTATTATTATGACCACTGCTATTACTTTTCGCGTTTTTCGTGTTTTTTCGCGTTTTTTTGTGTTTTTCGCGTTTTTCGTGTTTTTCGCGTTTTTTGCGTTTTTCGCGTTTTTCGTGTTTTTTGCGTTTTTCGTGTTTTTCGACTTTTCGTGTTTTTCGCCTTTTTCGCGTATGCGCGTTTCATTAGCGTGCTTCGCACAAAATACTTTGTCTGTTACTGTTATATTACTATTACTATTACTATTACTATTATTATTATTATTACTATTACTATTAT
>CAJNDT010000322.1:65000-79198 GCA_905221615.1 Symbiodinium sp. CCMP2592
ACTACTACCAATTTTCAATTGAACGCTGCGCGAGCGTGCTCTGCGCTTTGCGGGCGCCTTTGGTCCCGTGCACTCGTGAAACTGGTTATCTGCTAGCATTCATCGCTCTTATTCCTCTCAAACTGCTCAGTTGAGTAAGACTGTACATCTATGGCTTCCTCCTCCGCCACCTTGTTGTGAACAGACGCGTCCGTCTGTGCACCTGTCCCAGCAATTAGGTCGTACTTCGGGCGAAGCCGGCGCCTAGAGTATCCGTCTTGTGGCGTCCCACACGCATTACTCATGCTGGAGACAGAAGGCCGTAAGGGTCACATGTGCGTAAACCTACATACGACACGGAGTGCTTGTCGTGACTACCCCCCAATAAGCGACGCTCATGCTCTTGGCTTTCCTCGGACTGCTTCCGTTATTCTGGGTAGGTTTCCTGTAGAGCTGAGTGAGTCAAACAGCCGACAGCTGATTGACCATATCGGCTCAGGCGAAGTGCAGTGTCCTGCATTTTGCCGCGGCTAGCGCGCTGCTCTACAGCTCCCGAAGAGATTTGCAAAAGCGTCGGAAGAGCACCGAATTCCCAGAGGCTGTGCCATACGGGATTTGAGGAGTCTGTGACATTTACTAATTGCTCCCGTACTAAAATGGGTGCTTAGCCGAAGCGCCCATATTGGGGCAAGAGCAAATCAGCACTAAGCTGGACTCAAAAGTGGCGCACTAGGGAGCGGCATTCTCGCCGACGCTAAAAGTGATTGCAAGGCGTGCTGGGCCCTAGACTGATCTTGAGTGAACCTAGCACTAGGAGCCATGTCCTTTGGGGAGAGCGCGGCAGCCTTCAAAGCGCGAGCCAAAGACACTGGGGTGTCGGATGAGAGCATCGCGAAGCTTGAGGCGGAAGGGTTGACAACGATGGCAACTTTTGCCTTCTGTTGTCATTTCAACCCGGCTGCGACAGATGCTTGTGCTCCGGGCTCGTGGCAGTAGCAGGCGAGGCAGTCATGACGGCCAAAGGGAGCTGGGGGGAAGCTGACTAAATAAAAAGAGCTGATTGAGAGTAAGGAAATTACAGAGTGTGCATGTCCGCGTGCGCTCATGACACACTTGGCCTTGACGTGAGGCGGCCTGCGTCAACATGAAATTGACGACGGGCTTCTCACGCACGGGCGCCCTGCTTAGCCTGAGGGCCGAGGTTGGGCCGGCATGCATCGCCTTAAGCGATGATGCTAACGAGTTCGTTGCAAGAAAAGCATGTAGACGTTTCGGGAAAGTGATTGAACCAAGGCCGCTGAGGCCCTCTCCGGAAGCTTGTAGTCGTCGCAAATCCACACCTGAGATCTCGCATCCGCGGGGTCCTCTGGCCAGAAGGCTCGGTAGTGCCCGGACGCTAGGGAGTCCCCAAAGTGGGCAACTCCTGCCAGGACTTGGTAGGATCGTTGGGCAGTGTGCTCGCTGGATGTCCACACGGACACCATGGCACGGCCGGTCCAGGCGCACGGCTGGGTATTCTTGACACCGTCTTGCCATCTGCAAATCACAACAGCTAGGAGTTCTGGGGCCCATACCAGCGCTCGACTAAAAGTTTGCGATTCCCAGAATCTTAGGCAGGCTTGGAGAGACAGAGGTCCCGTCGGAAGGGGAAGGAGAAGAGGACTGACTCCCACATCCGACTCCTCAACGATTCCCCCAGTACGACCCTGCCACTGAGTGTGCTGAAGGGATCCCATGGGCTTTTGCTGCAGATGGTGAAGAAATTCTGAGACATCGTGTTGCCTGCCATCTAGTCGCCAACCGGCAATGGCATGGCGAAATTCAAACAGGCCGAACAAGTTCAGAAGTCTAGGGGCACTCTCATCCCCGAGATGGGTTAAGACAGATTGAAAAGCACCCAGATCATACCCAAAGCTCGATACTTGATGCAAGGCCTGGAAGAGAGCGTTAGCGTAGCAGGAGTTTGCCGTGTTAGACAGTACGCGTTTGTGTAAGCCTGTAGGCTGTGGCTCTGTGTTCCTGGGGGCCTGCGCCACAGACTCCTGGATCGAGTCTGTTGTAGGATGACGAGCTGTGCTCGACGAGTTGGAGGCTGTGCCATTCGACCTAGGTCTAAAAAAGCTGGCCAACGACTTTGTCTGAGGCTTGGGAGGCGGGGCGACGGGATCGACGTCCGCGTCAGGCTGCCCTCGCAGCCACTGCGTGCTTACCTGATAGAGCACCGGACACTGCTCCGGATGCAGTCTGCGGTCATAGACCTTGTAGCCACAGAAGGGACATGAGTGGCCCTTGGCTAACTGGGGCGAGTAGCCCTGACAGATATTAACAGCCCGCCTGTGTAGGCGTGACCAGTCCTTAGGATGCGCCTGACGAAAGTGCGACTTGACTTTGGTGTGGTCAAAAGTCCAGAAGTCACACGTTAAGCACCGATGATTAAGGACCTTGGAATCCGCAGTCCTCGAGAGCTCCGCGATGCGGTGTTGTGGGAGCAGAGCAATGTCCTGTCTCAGCTGGAAGAGAGTCCTAATATCGGGATGGTTGGACTGTTTGTCTGCTTCTTTTAGTGAACGGAGCTTCTGAGGTTCCGGACATGCCCCCGAAAGCAAGTGGTCACGTAGGCCTTTCCATTGATGGAATTTACGCTTACATGCCGCACATTGCGGCATCCCATCCACAGCGTGGAGCTTTCTATCGAAGCTTGAAGGCACAAAGCGGTCAATGCTCGCCGGATGAACCCTCGACTTATGCAAATGTAGTCCATTTGACGTCTGAAATGAAGCCGCGCAGAGCGTGCACTCGTATGAGGTTACCGGATGTTCCTCGGGCTCAGGGAGTTGTGACAGGACCAACAGCTTATCTCGGATAACCTGCAGAACCGAGGGGTCTGTCGTGATGTCCGGGCTTTGCACTGCTCGTCGCTCCAGTTTGCGAAGCCGCTTCCTTAGCTTGGACTGCAGTGCGTGGACAGGGTCCTGGATGTTGTAGAGCTGGAAAAGATCCTTAGTGGTGATCCGAGTGGTGTGAGCCGGCAGGTTCAGCACCGATCGTACCTTGTAGGCGTGCCAGCTGCGAAGCTGTTTGGCCGACTCTTCGCTTAAACCGACGTCAGATAGGCCAGTCGTCAAGGTGCCCAGGACAGTACTCTGCCACACCTTAAGGCGCGACATGGTACTTGCATACCTGCGGTTGTAGACGAATTGGCGAACTTGATGCAACTTTTGCTTCGCCTCCCCCATCCGAAAATGCAGGGTCTGCAACTCGAAGTGGTTGTAGGAGATCATAACTCCTAAGTACTTGCTTGAGGAGACCCACTGGAAGGCAGGGAACGACTTGTTGGGCCCGATGCGCCACCCTCTGACTGGCTCTCCTTTGGGGTTGGTAATCCAGCAGCTGTGTTTGTTCATCACATTTTGTGCTTCTCTACCTGCCAGCTTTACCAAAATGACGCACTTGCCGATGTTGACTCTGAGTCGATGTTTGCGGACCTCCTCCAACAGGGCAGCTATAAGTGCATGGATGGCCTTGAGGTCCTTCTCAGAACGAATAGTCCTATGAAGCGTCAGGTCATCGGCGTAGCCCGTTAAAAACTTCAGAACCTGTTCAGCACCGAACAGATCAACCAGAGACCGGAAGAGGTCACCTGTGAGGAACGAGAATAGGGTGGGAGCGAGCTTACATCCTTGTTTAATGCCTGCTGTGGTTTCGATAGAAGTGGAATCGCCTTGGGCATGTAAGACGTATCTGGATCCGTCATGGAGAGCTTGAACGAGGTGGACTGTGTCCTGATCGGCCCCCTCGCGCTGAAGGAGACCGATAATCTCTTGGCGAGAGACTGTGTCAAACGCCTGGCTTAGGTCTAAAGCAAAGGTCAGACCGCCTACTAGAGATGGCACCTGTGTGCCTTGCTGTATAGCATGTCTCGTAGGATGAGCCTGCTCCAACAAAGACCGAGCCTCCCGCAGATGGCACACGACTCTTTCCAGCGCATCTGAAAGCCCACGACCAGGAAGGTAGGCAAACTGTGGCATATGTTTTAGGAACGAGAGGGTCAGGGGTTGTAGCGCCTCTCTTGCCGCTCCAGCCAGTCCTTTAGCATCCGGTCTCAAAATTCCCAAAGGACGCAAGTTTGCTGGCTTGTCCGAAGGCTTGCCCGGTTTGGGGATTAGACACAGATCTGCGTCGATGAGATCAGATTCTAGTCCATCCTCTACTTGTTTAGCAGCCACATGTCGGGAAAGGACCGGTGCAATGACGTCACTGCAAAGTCTCCAAATGGCAGCAGGTGCAGCTCCGTCAGGCACAGCTTTATTAGGCTTGATGGAATGAATGTGAGCGGCTAATTTGGATGACTCCAAAACCGGAAAAGCTCCAGTCATTGGCCTCAGCGGGGGGTGAGCCGCGAAAACCTGGTTCGCGTACTCCCTGAGTGCCGCAAGCTCCTGCGCTGGGCCTAGAAGATGTCCTGTGCTGTCCTTGAGCTGAGCCCGACGCGCCGGCTGCCAAGGCTGCAGCTTTTTAAGGGTTTGAAACGAAATATGTTGGTCGCCCTCCGCTATGCTGGCGTCAACTTCAGCTATGAAACCCGCTATTCTGTCCTTTTTTGCTTGCTTCACAGCTTGTCTGTGCGCAACTTGCGCCAGCTCCACCTCAGTTTCCGGTTTGGGGAGTGTGTTCAACCCAGGAGGCTGTGCCATTGGTTGATGAGGCTCGATCAGCTGTGCTGAGGGAGCTGTGTTGTCTGCCCTGCAAAGGGTCCTGGCCCTCCACATACGTCGAGTCTCGGATTCAAGCGGGATCAGTCGTCTTTTGGGGAGCTTGGGGAAGAAACGTTCTGCACCCTCCAGCAGCAGTGCATTCCAATCTGAAGGGTCCTGACAGGACTCCATTCTGGATTTCACCCAACTATGCAGTGCCTTGGCTGTGTCGTCCTCCTCACGGACTGCGGCCTGAAGAGCTAGGGAATCATAACGGCGTGTGCTTCCCTTGTGCGGTGGGAGTAACCAGTGGTGCTGGAGGGGGATTTCGGCCTTAATTGGGTAGTGCCCTCCCTTCTTCCAGCTACCCAACGGGCAGTCCGTCCAAGGGGCTGACCTTTTGGCCTTGCCTCCTGCAGTGGATTCCTTAGTAAGGACAAAATCGATTTGCGACTCCACGCCACCTTGAGCAAAGGTGGCAATGTTGTCACAGTGCCAGGTATTAAGGGCCACCAATCGCAACCTTAGCAGCAGGTTGGACAAGTGGGATTCGTCAGGACGATCCTCCGTGGGCTGCTTCACGTGTGTACCCACCAATGGAGGACACGAGCGCAGGGAGGTATTAAAGTCGCCTGCCACGACTAGAGAATCCCGCTTGGGCACCTGCTTGACCACCTTAGACATGACTGATAGTACATGAGCACGGTCGTCCTTGTTAGACTGGATGGACTTGGCCGAGGACCAAGCATGTTGATACACAGCCACAATGACCAGCCTAGTACCTGCCATGTCTGCACGAGCTTCAAGGACCCTGCCTGGACTCCACTCCTTCCAGCGAAGGCTCTTGGCTGTAAACTTGGGTGAGAAGAGAATCATGACGCCATCCGCCCGGGTCGTGGATGGAGCCGCTTTCGGTTCCTGCCTAGTCTTGCGCTTCGCGCCCTGCTTCTGCTGGGTGCTACGTTTGGCAGACTCCGAGGCCGAAGAGATGCAATGCCAACCTGAAACACTGAACTCGCTAGTCTCCGTCCAGTGCGTCTCCTGCAGGATAAGGACGTCGCAGTGGTGGGAGGCTTCAGCTGCCAGCCACGTTTTTAGTTCTCCCCATTGCTGTTGACCTAGGTGCCCCGCGTTCCAAGAGACTACCCGAATGGATCTTTCTAGTCGTCCTGCCCTGCGGGAGGCTGTGCCATGTGCAGGGGAGTCAGCAGTCTGTGACTGAAGCTCTCTTCGAGTCGGTGGGGGCCGCACCCCCAACTGGTTGACTAGGGTCGGTGTCAGAACCTGTCCGCGGTATGGTACGGGTCCGTCACTTCTGATTGTCCGTCTACATGCTGTCTTGAACGAATTCTTGCGAAGAGATGCAAAGTTTTGTGAGTGCACTGGTAGTTGCGCCATCCGCTAATTTCGTCAAGAGACAGAAGCCTAATGACTCCCTCCACTGCGCGGAAGTGGAAACCCTACCGCCTACCCAGTGTTGCAATGTTTTAAACAGAGTCTGGGCCCAGGAATTGGGACCTGGCGGCTCAAAGCAGCTCCTGTGAGAAAAGGGAGAGGACCATGGCGTAGAAGGAGGCACAAACCTTTACTGTTCAGAAAAAGGCCCGGTTGGAACCTCTAGCACAGCAGTTGCGCCCCAAGCCTGTTCGAAACCTCTCATTCAGCGCGGCCGCTTGAGCACTTGTGGCGGCTCTCTACTACTACCACTACTACTACTACTACTACTACTACTACTACTACTACTTCTACTACTACTACTACTACTACTATTACTTCTACTACTGCCACCACTATTACTACTACTACTACTACTACTACTACTGTACTTCTACTACTACTATCATCGGATTTTTCGCGTTTTTTAGTGTTTTTCGTGTTTTTCGCGTTTTTCGTTTTTTTCGCGTTTTTCGCGTTTTTCGCGTTTTTCGCGTTTTTCGCGTTTTTCGCGTTTTTCGCGTTTTTCGCGTTTTTCGCGTTTTCGCGTTTTTCGCGCTTTTCGCGTTTTTCGCGTTTTCGCGTTTTTCGCCTCCACCTCTGCGCCTCCGCTTAGCTGAGACACACAAAGCGTTTCCACAGAACCCTAACTCTTCAGTCCCGCTTCAGCACTTGGCCGCCAGGGGTGCCAGTCGTATGCGATGCTGCATTCATCCACAACTTGATTGGATTATTAGCCTGATGCGCTTCATGGTTTTATGGTTGGGGGCTTAATCAGCGACTCCCGTTTAGACTAAAAAAAGGTTCGACAACACTTGGTCGAAATTTCTGAGGTGTAGGTATTTCAGGCAGGCTGCCCCCGTGTAGGGGTCAGACAAAAGTTCAAGCCCGGATGCAAACGGAAAGAATGCAATGACCGTATCGACGTTTACGCCGCTTCTTTGAGGAATGAGACGGTGTGTTCTTTTGACGCATTCCCGGGACAATACCCGGAGGCCTAGACCAAAGAGTTGAAGCGCCACGGTGCACAGTACGCTTTTACTGGCATGAATTGGCATTAGAAAGTGTTGCAAGGCCTTTCTAGCAGAACGGCGAAGGATGCACAACTGATGAACGAAGGGGTGTACCTGTGTATATCTTCAAGTGCTCGTATGTCGGTTTGGTAAAATATCTAGCTTGATAAACAAGTCAGTACCTATGTATGTTTGTATTTTCATATGTATATGTATATGTATACTGTATATGTGTATATACATACATGTATGTACATAAACAAACTGTCACATACACGTACACATCTTGGAACTATAGTAGATGCGGGAATCTCACTGCGAACTAAAAGGAATCTTCGGTCAGATTCTCCCACTCAGGTCAAGGTTAGAGGCAAGCTTGCACCGAGAAAGAACTCTGCCATCTACCCCCGAACCCTGCTGGCAAACACCTTTGGCAATAGCGTTGACCTGAAGTTTCAGGAGAATCAGTGATTGTATAGCTACGTGCGACCGGCCGAAGTTGCTCTGGAACAAAGCAAACAACAGTATGAACATGGAAAATCCAATTTTTCAATGCTGTCGGTTGTTCCCAGTCACTGGCAGAGCTAGTATGTTTGACAGTATCCGAAACGATGATGGATGTTCTTTGCGCACTTTGGAGATACATGGCGCAAGGCACAGTTCAGACTACTTGGACACGTGTTGCGAGCCAGCCCTGAATCCTTTGTTCAAGCTGCTTCCAAGCAGACGATTTGACACTTTGACCTCCCACAAGGAGGCGGCCAGGCAGGCCCAAAACAGATTGGAAGACCGAAGCTTGTAAAGGTGTATATAAGACATTGCCTTGAGATTCTAACAGGCGTTCTGGCACAAGGCAACGTGGGCCTTCATCAGTTAGCTTAATATTCCCTCCCGATCTCATACTGCAATGCTTGTGCTGGACGTGGGACCATGACTGACATTATGCTTTACGTGATTGACGTTAGCACCTTCGATTTTCTTTACGAACTACGGTGTGTTCTACATTGCCTCACTTTCTTCAGGCTGATGTTCCTGGCCACCACGACAACATCGTCGACCTAAAGATTCAATTCCTGATTGCTGGAATGAGGGGGAGCTCCACATACCATCTCTCCACAGGCCGCTGGAATGAATCTGCTTGAGACTGGAAGTTCTGCGAAAAAGGTGCCGGTACCAGCGATTGCTGCCATCTGATTGGTCGCTGACCACATACTACAGCTTATGACGAGCACAACAAGCTGGATGCGGGCGCACTTTTCTAGGCCACCAATCTCCCTTTCGATACCATGGAATTCTGGGCATGGGTGAGCTTGGGCGACCACTGGCCAAACAAGGTGACTATATCTCCACGAGCTCGATCTGACTCCACGCTGGAGCTTCGGCCATGGCCCCACGCGTAGCACGCGTCTGTCTCCACAGGCCATCAGAAGAGTTTGCCTGCATGTGTCTGGCTTACATGGCAGTTCCAAACCATGTTGCCCACCACGGGTTGCCGCAGGAGCCGCCAGTGGCGAGCCGGCAGTCCACGATCTCCTTCTGCTAGTTTGCCTCCTTCACTGGACACACCACCCACTCTTTGTACGATGATCAGTGGACGCGAATCCTGCACTGCATGGGCATCGAGGGTCGTTCAATTGGCTGAGAGGTTTTGCTCCCTATACATATTTTGTTTTTCTCCTGCCCTCTGCTGGAAAGCTTACCCAAGTCCAGCTTCGGGTGCCCCCGAAAGGGTAGAGCCCGCGCATCCTCTTTTGTACATTCAATGTTTTCTCAGAGGCTGCTCCTTCTTTTCCGTTCCGCTACAAGTTTTTCCACCAGCATCGGGTGGCCGTTCCTGATTAATTTCCTTCTTTTTTCTGTACATACTCCTGACGTTTGAGTGGGCTGCTGACAGGCGCTCCTGAGCATGGATTCGCCTTGCGCATCGGGGCGAGAGAGAGAGAGAGAGATTGGGATTCTAACATGTTCTAAGGTGTTTGAAGTCAATAGTATGCAAAGTTTTTAGTGAAATCAAACAGTCAGCTAGAAATCCTGAAGGACCCGTTGCTGTGTAACATGAAGAGCACATACCGGGACACAGTCCCAAAGGCCATCGACGTTTCGAAGCATTCGTCGCGGTACACTCGCCATTTTTGCTTGGGAACCGTGGTGCCAGTTTTCTATTTCTAGGTTCTTCATTGCAGCACTAATGGTGTTGGTTTTGTATTTTGAATGACTGCCGAACCTGTCTCACTGTCGTAGTGTACCTGTACTCTTGTTTTGCAGGTTCAAACCTGTTGAGAGCCCTGCTCTGCCCGACAGAAAAGCACAAGCACATACGCATACACATACACATGCACATGCACATACACATGCACATACAATAAGACGTACACACACATGCACATGTACATGTACATATACGATATATGAATATGTATATGTATATGTATATGTCTATGTGTATTTTTGTAGGCATAGGTATAGGTACAGGTATATGTGTACATGCATATGTGTATGTATATGTATATGTATATGTATATGTACATGCATATGTATATGTATATGTATATGTATATGTATATGTATACGTATACGTATATGTATATGTATATGTGTATGTGTATGTGTATGTGTATGTGTATGTGTATGTCTATGTATATGGTATATGGTATATGGTATATGGTATATGGTATATGGTATATGGTATATGGTATATGGTATATGTATATGTATATGTATATGTGTATGTATATGTATATGTATATGTTATACGTATGTGTATATTTTATACGTATGTGTGTATATATTATATATATATATATATATATATATATATATAAATTTATTCACATATAGATTTGGATGCACATTCATGTGTTTGTATGTTCATATGATTTTGCATGTGTATTTGTGTGTGTAGTCTGCATACACGCACATATGGACATACATATATATATATATGTATATAATATATACACATATTATTTGTATGCCATGCACCTTGAACCACATTGAACTAGCACGTAACCACATTGAACTAGCGCGTGGCTTCTCGCAGAGCCTGAACGGTTTCACGACCGCCCAACCACGGCAGGACGTTGGACAATGAATGCAATGCTGGCTGGAAATGAGAAGAATGGATCGCAACGACAACCAATACGTCGCAGCTTGCAAGCTACTCACGGTTGAGCATGTAAGCATGTATAATATAAGCTTATGCACTCCATGATATTTATTCCTCCTGTTCTTGTAGGCTTTCCGTGGTACAAGTGTCAAACACCCAACCAGATTGCAAGCTGCAAGATACTGGTTGTTCCTCCAATCCCGTCTTATCAGGCAATCTCGTTTTGCTTTGGGCATTGCTGTTGTAGTGTCGTGAAGCATCCGGGCCATCATGGCCGTGACCACATCTCTTGTTGTCCTACAGTACTGTGAATCATGTCCCAGTCCGCATTTCGACAAAGCCCAGAATGCGTCTCGACATACATTTCCGTTTCTGTTGCGAACACCCGTGCTGCGTACGTACACAGACATAGGGATCGTAAAGCAAAGGCTTCAATGCCTCAATCTTGCAGATTATGTCAAAACTGCCTCCAACCTTTCGACAGTCCGGCTGTTTATCAGCCCGGTACTCCGAGTACTCCCATGACGTGTGCAAACATGGTGCACTTGGATGTTTTTGGAGAGTTGGAATAATGGATAGCAGCATGTAGGATGCGGCAAAGCTGACGCTTGTTCTGCAATGCCACTGCATGTGCATGTCCTTCGCCAACCCCCGATCCAACTCAAAGACTTCCGCTCCCCTTCACGATTTTTTTTTCGATTGCGCCATTGGTTTACTTTAATCCGCTAAAGCCGAAATTTACCAAGATGCACTTCGACATGCACCCTGTCGCGTACTACACCTACCAAATTGCACCTCGTGATGCGATTTAATCGCAAAGGTAACTTAGGGTTGTGGATGTTGTAGTGGAATGCAGCGATAGCTAAGTAGTCCAACATAATTCCGGGAGGACAAAGGACGCACATAGCAGGTATAGAAACTTGCACTTACAAAGTAGGCGGCAAAAGTCACGAAAACAATTGCCTCTTGTTTTCGCGTTGCCAAAATCATGTGCATGATCATAGTTGAGAAAACACGTACCCCCAGGCCCTTCTTATGTAGATCATCATGAAGCAGTTTCACCCGAAGACGTTATTACCGATATTTGGCTCCAGTTTGGCTCAAGACACAAAAGAAACGTTATCATCACTGTGTCTTGGAATCAGAGATTGCACTGCAATGAACTGGTTAACAGCCTCAGCTTTGCTTGGTGTAGGTAGCGTAGGAGCCTACCGACGCCATAGCACCTTCCATATTGCTCCCTTAGGGTAGGGCTTGAAATCGGAGTGTCATTGGTCTGTGAGAGACCTACCCGCCATTCCACATTTCTTTCCATATTTGCACTGTTATCTGTACTCCCCGCGTAGGTAGAGCCAGCCACCGGGTAGAGTCTGTCCTTTCTTTAACATTCTTACCAACCTCAGCCCCTGCTTCGGCACCTTGCCAACAGGGAGCTTTCCATATTGCTGAACCACAGAATCATTAGTGTATGCCCACGCCTGAGGGTTGGCCTACGCTTTGGGAACGTGTGGTTTACTTCTTCACAGAGCTGTATTACGATATCCGAATCTTCATCTTAAGGAGGTTCTTTCCTGTATACTTGGCCAGGCGGCAACGTTGGGTTAGAGCCCGTGTGAGGTTGCGCAGGCTTGTGCGTAAGTTGCTTCGCTCCTTCTACAGGAGAGTTGAGCTCACGACTGCCTTGTATCGCATTCACCACTCATCTCATCCTAGGTACATACACGACACCGCCTTTGTAGCAATCTACCTTCAAGTTCCTCGTTATTTCCCATAGCTGTTGTTCGTGTCTCCACGTCGTGTGTCGAGGCGCGCACTTACTCCTCCGCCCCCCGCGTCGAGGAGACAGCTTGGACCATCTGCCTGATACAGGGCTGATTCGGCAACTGCCAACAGTCCTCATATCCTCAACATCTTCCTGGACTTTCCGAACAGCCGGTGTCGGCACCTTGCCACCCGGAACACCCGAAATCCAATCACCTTGCCCAACGGTCCGTTCACGACTTCAGGGTAGCAAGGCCTCGTGGTGATTGGAAGGATTAGCTGAGATTGAATCAAAGGTTCGATTTCTGGTTTCGGTCGATCTCATAAGATTTGGGATTCTGGAACAATTGGTAAGCACTTCCGCCTCTGCTGCCGTGTCGGCACTTAGCCACCGGCCGCATCCTGGTTGGTTGTGGTTGGTTGTCCTGTCGGTTGAGTGTAGTTTTCCGACGAAGTCACCTGCATCATCCGATAGGCCGTCAGTTAAGCCAACGATTCTGGCATAGGGACAGTTAAGCCAACGATTCCGGCAAAGGGGAACATCAAGCCATATCAAGCCACAGTAGCGGCATTGGGGGATACACCTACTTCAAGCCACAGTTCTGGCACTGAGGGGTAAATTTGCAAGCCACTCTAACGGCACGGGAGTTTCATTGGGACTTGGAGTTAATAGGCTTTCTCGTCTCACTCGTGTATGCTTTCCTCGAATCGCCGTGAAGAGCTTCTTGGACTTGCTGCGGCATTTGGAGCCGACGCCCGTGCTTCTAGAGGCGGCCGGGCCGCCAACAATAAGCGCCGCTCACTTCATATAAAGCTGCTTCAGCTTTGGCGAGAGAGTTTGACAAACCTCGCCGAGGAAGTGTTCAGCAGGCCTCCAGGGCAGGTACCGGCATTGGCCTCCAAATTCTTTAGAGTAAGCGCGCGGCTTACACAGATCTCTGCGTCTGGGTACGTGATTTATAAGGGGACTCCTCTTCTTCCGAGGGAGGAGGAGGTGGAGGAGGAAGAGTCTGACACAGACTCGGTGTTGCAGGAGCCGATTTCGCTACAGGATTTGGCCGAGGTTTCTTTGGACTCTTTGGACACTTCTGAGCGAGCAGAGCCAGCTTCTTCATCAGCCGAGCCAGCTTCTTCATCTTCCCACTTGGGCAGCTCACTTGAGCGCAGGTCGCGGTCGCCTTCTGTTCGTGACCAGCCTGACTTCAGTGTGTTAAGTGGTTCCGATAGGCTAAGCTCCGGTAGACCGCTTCCTCCTGAACCCCCTGCTGCTCCCCTTAGACCCGTGCTAACACGGCACATTTCGGAAACAGGTCCCACTGCAGCGCCCGCGATCCCAGAACAGAGACCCAAGCAGAAGGCAAGGCCAAAGCCGAGGGCAGCATTGGTTCCTGTTCCTCCGCCTTTGCCTCCGCCTGCTTTTCGAGCGGCTGTTACGCGTACGGATCGTAATCCTCTTGACTTTGGTGCCGAGATACGGCGTGCATTGGCACAGAGTTCGGGTGTAACACACATTGTCAGTTTGGACTTCCATAACGTTGCCGATCGGAATTGGGGCTCCACTTGCGCTTTGGTCGATCGCTTGCGTGGCAGGCCTGAGGTGCTGCTTATTCTTTGCTCGAAGTGTTCCACGGAATCTTTAATCGTTAACGCTTTGGGTTACATTGAGGGCGTCTGCCGCGCTACGGGGTATAACATTCGCGACTGGCCGTGTTACTTCATCCCCGGCAGCGACA
This sequence comes from Symbiodinium sp. CCMP2592, assembly GCA_905221615.1. Classification (NCBI taxonomy): domain Eukaryota; class Dinophyceae; order Suessiales; family Symbiodiniaceae; genus Symbiodinium; species Symbiodinium sp. CCMP2592. The sequence goes on from CAJNDT010000322.1 coordinate 78,721, forward strand.
AGAGCAATCAGCTGTGGAGTGCGATTGGACACGCTGGCCTTCGTGATATTCCATTGGCCCATTTCGACGATAAGTCTTTTATTGTGAAGGCATTCAGCGATTGGGGCGTGCACTTGCCGACGTACGGCCGAGCTGAGCTCCTTGACGAGGCATTGCCCATCCTCTCGGAGTGGAGGTGAGAAAACACCAGAGCGGACAACCGGTGCTTCGGCATTTGGCCAACACCGAAATTAGCAACATCCCCAGTCCTCCTAAGCATGTCTTTCGTGGGCCATGACTCAGAGGAGCAGAGTTCCTTTCAGATTACATCATCCAGTAGTGGGGTTAGGGCATTGCCGGCGAGAGCATCCTCTAGATCATCCCGAGGTTCACGCAGTAGCCACAGCCAGCTCTTCCCCATCACCAACCGTAAGAAAAGGCCCTCACCTCAAACAAACCCCCAACCCCTGACAAAGGAGGTAGTGGGTCGTTGGTGCCA